>JAWQFY010000642.1:0-24451 GCA_037055185.1 Capillidium rhysosporum | reverse complement strand
CAAAAAAAACTATTAATTAAGTTAATAAAAATTTAGTATTGTTAAAAAAAATTTAATTAATTAAATTTAGTATTAAGTTTTATACTTTTTAGCTTTTTTTATTTATATTAGTTTTTATATATAATTATATATAAAAATAATAAATTTGTACTTAGCTTTTCCTTTTTTATAAAGTTATAGTAGTAAATAAATATTTATATAAGTGTATATTTACTATTATAATTTAGTAATGTTTAAAGTTTTTATATAATTTTTAGTATTTTATTGCTTTTTTAATTACTACTAACATTAAGGTATATAAAGTACTTTATAGCTTTAAATATATAAAACTCTACTTTAAATATTTACTTTTAATTTGTAAACTTTATAAAAATTAGTTATAATATTATAATTATATTTTTTAATTTTTAAAATAAATAAAACTAATTATATATATTTATATTATTTTACTAAATATAATTTTTTCTTTTTTAAAAAATATTAATTATTAATCTTTTAAACCTATTTTTAAAGCTTTTAATTTAATTATTTCTAAAACTAAACTTTTTTTATATTAATAAAATTTTATATTCTAATTATTAATAATAATATATACTTTTATTATAATAATATTATAACTTATAGCTATTAATGTTTACTTTTAAAGTAAAATTTAAGTTATTTAAATATTTTTTTTAATAGTTTTTTTAATAAAACTATCTATTATTACTTTATTATCTACTTTTTTATTTAAAGTATTATATTTTTTACTTTTCTACTTTTAAATTTTTAAAATTTCTTATTATTAGCTAAAAAGTTTTTTTTAAACTTTTCTCTTTAAAAAAAAACTTTCTTTTAGTATATTTAGCTATATTAGTTTTATTATAAGCTATTTACTATATATATATATAATAATTATAAATAAAAAATTACATTTTTTTCTAGCTAAAATAATACTAGCTAAGTAAAAGCCTATTTTTGAATTAATTTTAATAAATACTTATAAAATATTAAAATATTTAAAAGCTAAATATATAAGCTTTTTTTTAAACTTTACTTTCTTTCTTTACTTTTAACTATAAGGAAAGTATAATAAAAACTATATATTATAATATACTTTTAATAATTATATATATATATATATTAGGTTATATTTATTTTCTGTGTAAAATAAATAAAAAGTCATTTGTTTCATTTATGCTAATATAAAAATGTATTTTTTTAGTATTTCAAATAAGTTCTAAGTCAATTTAAATCTAATTAGTACTGAATTTTGATACCATAATTAAATTATTGTATTAAAACTATAGTATTATTTTTTAAAATTTTTTTTTTACTCTTATTTTATAAAATGTAAACAAAAAGTGGTTTTATATATATATAAATATAAAACTACTACTATAGTAACTAATTGATTTAAATTATTTTTTTTAATTGTAAATTGGCTTTAATATATACTTTGTTAGTATTTAAAATTTAACTATTTTTTGTTAAAATATATAAAATATAATAATGGTAAATATCTTTCACTAAACTAATTATATTTTGTTAATTATAGTAATAACTATATACTTTGTTTTTAATCCAATGATAGTTTAAAATTAATGTACTGATTTTGTTTAGATATGTTGTATAAAACAAATAAAGCTTAGAAATGTAAATTTTTTTTTATAAAACCAATTACACTTCTAATTTAACATAAATATTTATTCCTATTTCAGGACTGTGCGCTTTGCTATGAAACCCTTGTTTAAAGTTGTTAATAATTAATAAAAATATTATGTACTAAGGTAAATGTTGAATTAACTGTAATAATTTGTACGCTTTGATACAACTTTGATAAATTAAATAATAAATAACTATTGTTAATATTAAAGATAGAAATTCCAAAAAGTATGGTAAATAATCCTAGCGAATAATAGTTATAATTAACAAGTATAATAAAAGACGATGTAATAAATATAAAAGATACGGTATTGATCTTAGTATGCCTATGACCATTATAATATTGAGTCGAACTTAAAGAATTTATTAAAATCTAAGGCTTAACGTCCATAAGAGTAAGCCTCTATATAGTGTTTGGTTACTTTTGGACAGAAACGGTTTGTATATTCTCTTTATATCTTAATAATAAGATATAAAATCAGAGCGTCTTTGAGCTTATTTGTTTGAAGATATTTTGAATGGATGAGAGTCAAAACAATATATCTTAAAATAAAAGTGATTTAAAAATAACTTTAAGATAAATACATCATAGCGTTAATTTCGATATAGAATCTTTACACTATTCACAATTTTTAATAAGAGAATAAAACTACTGCTTAATTGTAAATTGGTGATATAATTTTTAAATAGAGTTTTTTTATTAAGTAATCCTAAAATACTTTTATCTGAATCTAGAACAAGTCAATATTTACGAGCAATTATTTTATTATTATTGAGAAAAGATAAGTAAAAATAAAATCTTTAAGGTGGGCTACGACTTATAAAAATTCCAAAACCAATTCCAAATTTTTTCAAAATGGTTCGTACAAGTTGTATCCCACTCAAACCAACTTCCAACAAACTCAGCTCGAAACTTTGCCTAACCATCTATCGAAGTTTAGCTAGTAACACTAAATTGGAAGTTAATGAAAAGTACGGAAAACTAATATTTGTAGCACCGAACCAACGACCAGTACGCTTACTTAAAAAATTTTCGATAACCACTTCGACTTTAGGTTTGGTAGCTTTACCAACCTTCCATTATGCTCAAATTTATAATTGGTTCACGGTAGATCAATTTTCATTTGGTCTAGCTGGTTTAGGTACCTTTTTTAAAAGTATTTAAATGTTCTTACTCGTCTGTTTTTTCTTGGTGAAAATTAGCTTTGGTAGGTAGTTTGGCTTCCACTTGGTTTATGCATTGGTTCTGTTCCCCATACGTAACTCGACTTTATATCGATAGTTCTACTAGTAAACCTACCCTTGATTCAACTTTTAATTCAACCGACCTCGAATTAAAGGATGAGCCCATTCTACTAACCCCGAATACCCAATTAACTTTAATTACTACTTCATTACTAGGTAACGAAGTAATCACCCAATTAAAATTAAATCAACTGGTCATGGGTAAGTTGCCTCATGTAACTTGGCGTATCCACCCTAGCCTGCTAAAAAAATTGAATCATACCAGTTTGGAGCGGGAACTGAAACAGTTGGATCTGCCCAAATTTAATCGGACTAAATTTTGGATAGATATGCCTCAAAATTATAATTACGTTGGGAAAGATACCGTGATGCAGGTCAATAGTTTCATTTACCAGCTTTCACGATAGAATTTAAATTAAACTTATTGAAGATTCTGGTAGTTTTTTTTTCATACTTTTTTAGATTTATAGTTCAATTTGTATTGGATATGATATCTTTTTTTTGGATAACTTAACATGTTTTCAATATAAAAATTCAATTTTGATTGTAGCTTATTGTAAACATATTAATAAACCCAAATCAAATAGAAGACTTTAGTAGTACCTTTGAACTTTTTAAGTACAATATTTAGTTTATTAAGATCTACCATTCTCCGAGCACTACGTATTACTTAAGGAAACGAGCGATTTAAATCGAAAACTAAAATTCTTTAATTACAGAACTCATCCTACTCTTAAACGTAACTTACTCATCGGTAACGCACCCTTTGGAAGCTGAAGAGACGTTTTTGATATATTTGTATAAAGTGCCTCTAGTAGCTTGTAAAGGAAGCGGCTGCCACCTACTTTTCCTAGACTCTAATTCCAAATCCGATACGTCCATTTCTATCACACGGGTTTGAGCATCTATGGTAACGATGTCACCGTTCTGAACTAGAGCGATGGGACCACCGGCCTGAGCTTCAGGAGAGATATGCCCTATGATGAAGCCATGCGAACCACCAGAGAACCTACCGTCGGTAAGCATTGCTACATCTTTACCTAAACCGGCACCCATAATGGCTGAGGTGGGTGTAACTACATAGAGAAATAAACAGGTCAGCAAACAAATAAAAAACAGTTTAAAAATTACGCATCTCAGGCATTCCCGGACCACCTTTAGGACCTTCGTACCGGATTATGATGACATCGCCTTTATGGATCTTACCGTTCTCTAATGCCTGGAGCATAGCCTCCTCTTTATCGAAGACTTTGGCAGGACCTTTGAACTTTAGTCCTTCTTTCCCAGTAATTTTAGCGACCGACCCTTCAGGTGCTAAATTGCCAAACAGGATCTGGATGTGACCACTGGGTTTGATAGGAGTCTCCAAAGGTTGGATGATCTGTTGGTCCGATTGAAGATCTGGTACTTCTTTAAGATTCTCAGCCATAGTCTTACCGGTGACAGTAAGGCAGTTTCCATGGATGAAGCCTTTGGAATGGAGGTATTTAAGTACGGCAGGTATACCACCTACCTTATGGAGGTCCTCCATCACGTACTTGCCACTCGGTTTCAAATCGGCTAAGAAAGGTGTTTTGTCACTGAATGTCTGGAAATCTTGGAGGGTGAGGTCAATTTGAACCGCACGTGCCATAGCTATGAGGTGAAGTACGGCATTGGTGGAACCACCTAAAGCCATGACCACCGTCATAGCATTCTCGAAGGCTTGGCGGGTCATTATGTCCTTAGGCTTAATATCCTTCTCCAATAAAATTTTGATAAAGTACCCAGCCCTCCTACACTCTTCGATTTTGGATCGATCGTCTGCAGGGTTCGAGGACGAATAGGGTAACGACATACCTAGAGCTTCGATAGCGGAAGCCATGGTGTTGGCGGTGTACATACCCCCACATGCTCCAGCACCGGGGCAAGCGTTCTGAATTACCTGCTGCCTCTCATTCTCATCAATCTTACCAGTTATGAATTCACCGTAGGCTTGGAAGGCCGAGATGATATCCAATTTCTGGTTTGGTCTACAACCTGTCTTCCCAGCTCTTATAGTACCTCCATACACCATTATGGAAGGTCGGTTGATACGGCCCATGGCAATTAAACATCCCGGCATATTTTTATCACAGCCAGGTATAGCTATATTCGCATCGTAGTACTGTCCTCCCATGACCTAATTGTACAGTCTTAAGTAATAGGATAACTGGGGTTAGAACTTACTGTTTCGATGGAATCGGCTATAATATCTCGGGATTGTAAGGAGTAGGACATACCGTCGGTACCGTTAGTCATACCATCACTTACGCCTATGGTATTGAACCTATATCCTACCAGATCGGCATCCTCCACACCTTCCTTGACTAGCCCAGATAGCTGATTTAAATGCATATTACAGGGGTTGCCTTCATACCAACTAAGCAAACAAAACTTAGTATTCGATATTTAAAATATAAAAATTTATTACACTGAAGCTATACCTACCTGTGGTTTAGACATATCTTCATGTTTCAAACCAGTTGCGTAAACTACAGTTAATTTATTGTAATAAATGAGTAATTAAATAAAAATAAATTTAATATATATTACTTACGCATCGCTTGGGCTGCTCCTCTAGACTTATGTTCTGTAAATACGGATGAAAACTTGTTGAGTTTAGGTTTAGTTTCATCTTTTTTACTAATATTATCTGATTTCATTCTTATATGCAACACTACACATGAACTTACATCAACATCAAATTTATTATTTAAAATGGGTTACCTCTCAACCTGTTAATTTTAATTATTGGATTCAGTCGTATTAACCTTATTGTCATACCTTTAGCTTCGCTGCTACCGTTAAAGAGCTTTTACAGAAGCCTTGCCGTTTATCTCTTATATACTTGATTGTTAGGAATTGTAATTGTAGATTAGATAAAACACATCTTTAAAACTTTAAGTTTCATGTCACGTTAGCTTTTAGCATGATTCTACGTCACTACTATTGATTCCCAGCCAAACATATTAACTGATTTCGGAAGGGATTAGGCTTTATAAAAGTTAAGTATAGACTGTCTTTGTTGATAAAACCTGAGTCATTTGACAGTTCAATAGAATCAAAACCAACCAAGCTCTAATAAATTGTAGTACAGAAAGAGAAATTCATAGAAAGCATATGAATTTTAATTGTTTAGTAAAAATTGATATATTGATAGGGCAATTATGAGATTTACGATCTGCAAAGTAGAGCTACCACTTTAAAAGCTGATATGGGATTAACATATATCAGAAGTTAATAGTATATGTACTCTCTAAAAATTTATATTAGTGGCAAGTTAAGTTTTTTTATAATTTAGCAGTAATACTTCATATTTCAAATAAATAAAAGTAAATTTAAGGGTTTATATTACCCTTAAAGTTAGGATTTTAATTTTGCTTTTTTACAATTTCAATTTTCACTTATCTTTTTATTTATTCATTTATTAGTTATGAAAATTCCAGATTGCATGCATACTTATTTTTTATAAATTAATAATAGTTTTAAAAAAACTTTTATATAGTAATTAGCTTAAAATACCTTTAAAAATGTTAACTAGCATACTAAGATTATTTACTGGTATCTAACTTTTATAACTTATAGCTAATTAGTTATTATTTCCTTTTTAGGCTTTTAAATAGTAATTTTATTATAATTTATAATAAATAATATATTAATTATAGTGTAGTGCTATAAGTACTTCTACAGCTAAATATTTCTTATATAAAATATAAATATAAATTTTAATTGTAAATAGCTATATATTATATTTTTAACTTATTTAAATTTATTAATATTTTTTTAATTAGTTTTTTTAAAAGTTTAGTAAGTAAATATTAAATTTTTTATAAATTTATAAAAAATTTTAATAATATAATAGCTAACTAGCAGTATTATAACTAGCTTAATATTTAAATCTATATAAAGTATAATTTATTATAAAAAAAAATTAAGTTATTATTAATTAAAAATAAATTTTAAATAAATTATATAATTTAATTTCTATATTATTATTAGCTAATAATAAATATATTATATTATATAAATTATTTTATTTAAAACTTTAATTTTTAGCCTATTATAGTTTAATACTACATATTTAATATTTTATTTACTTATTTAAAAAGGTAGTTTAATTTTTAATTTATTATTTTTTTATTCTTTATACCAATTAGTCTATTTTTTATAAATTTTAATTATTTTTACATTAATTATTATTTAGTTAGTTTTTTTTCTAATATATTTGCTATTTATTTATATTTGAAAAATTATAAATAAAGCTATAATAAGTTATTATAAATTTTTAAGTTAGTTTATAAAGTATATTCAATAACTTTTAATTTTTTAATATAAAATTAGTTATTATTAAATTTTTATAAATAATTTTATTATAACTTTATAAAAAATTTAATTAAAGCATTATATAAATAATACTATATAATAATAGTAGCTATAATTTTATTAAAAAAAGTTTATAAAAATAGCTAAAATATATATAAAAAAGTATAATAAATTATTATAATTAATTTATAATTAATTTATATATATATATATAAAAGTAAAGTATAATAGTTTTTAATTAAAACAATATTATTAAAAGCTAGTAATATATATTTTAGTTAAAGTTATTAATATAATAATAATGCTAATAGTAGCTATATAAATACTAATATATTTTATTATTTAGTTAAAAATAATAAAATAAAAGCTAAGTTTATTTATTTTTATTATTATATACTAAATATATATTATTTTATATTTTAATTATAATATTAATTATATAAATTTTTACTATATTTATTTTATACTAAAAACAATTTTTCTGTTTTTAATTTTATTTTTATAAGTTTAACCTTTATATAATATTATAAATAAATTAAAATAATAGCCTAACTTAACTATTATAAAAATACTTTAAATATAATATTATAAATTATTATAATAGTATTTATTTTTTTAGTATAAAAATTTTATTTTTTTAAATTATAGATTTTATTTAAATAAAAATTAATTATAAGGTATTTTTATAAAAATAAAAATAATAAATTAATGTTTAATTTATTTTTATTAGCTTTAATTTATAAATATATAAAATAAAAGTTTAGAAAGTTAGTATCAAAATTAACTAACTATACAAATAGCTTAATAATACTCAGAGTATATATTTTCAAAATTTTAAAATAATACTTTAAATTAAAAAAGGATACTTAAAATATAGCTGTATTTAATAGCACTTAAATGCTTAAAATTTATCATTTGATTATATAAGCTTTACCAGAAAAAATTATTTTTGTGAAACTTAAGATTTTATTTACATCCATCTGTAAATATAAACTTTGCTACATATTTTAAGAATTCCATAACTTATTAATGTTATGATATATTCAAAAGTTATAACTACTTTAAAATATATCTTTTTAAGCCAATTGAAATTATATTTTTTTATCTATCGTTCATTCAAATGAGCACAAACCAGTTAAGTCTAAAATCATTCTATTCTTATATATTATTATTGACAAAATATGGTGACCTATTTCGTTCCCTTTCTGAAGGAAAGCCTAAATACTATATAAAGGTTCAATTTTACAGACAACAATCCTCAGATTTTAATATATTCTCCAAATTCAAAACAATCTTATAACAACACTTAGTAAAACAAGTTTGTTCCATATTCTAAGCATATTACTTCGCTTTACATTATATACATTGAATATAACTATTATTCACAAAGCTTTTATACTATTTCTTTTATATTTAATATCTTTAATATTACGTGAACTTTTATTGATTAATAACAACTTTAAATAAAGTTTTCATAAGAGTGAACAATCCTAAAAATATATAAACATTAACAATATTTGAGCTTTAACTTTTATCTTTTTTAATTATCCCACAATGCACTTTTATTTAAATTAAAATAGCTGAGTGTTTACGCAGTATTACAACCAATTAATTTTAATTTTAAAACAAAGTCGGGACCTTAGATTGGTTATCGTTTATCTAATTGGCTCTGAACTATGACAAATAACGCCGCTTAATTAGAAAGCAATGGGCTGGAGGGCAACAAAACTTTTTACACTATTGTATTAGTTTAACTTTTAATAATTTGTAAAGGAAAAAGTAGCCAAAAGTTAAGCTGCAACTATACCCACAGTTTATGTCAACTATCAACAACCTCTCAACCTATGGTATTTTTCAAGCCTATTCCATTTAGTAATTATATTTATATTAGATCCTTTTGCCGACACTGGCATTCCTGAGGACACTGTAAAAGCTAAAACTGAGTATATCCGTAAGTTATCATTCTTTTAAATTTATATTCAACATGATGAGAAATTATTTTCGGTAGTAGTATTTTAAGCGCCAGTTATTGGAGCTTGACTACTATGACCCTATTTATACATTTTTGTAGTCATAGTTACACTGAGTTTTATTGTTTTACTGTTTTTGCATCTAAATTCAATTTATTAATCCGACTTTATAGATATCCGTATCCAACAACGTAATGGTCGTAAGACCTTAACCACCCTACAGGGGTTACCTAAGCAATTCGATCAAGCTAAAATGCTCAAGCATTTTAAAAAAGAATTCGCCTGTAATGGTAATATCGTGGATGATGATGAGCTTGGTAAGGTCATCCAGCTTCAGGGCGATCAACGTAATAAGCTCCAAGAGTTCTTAACCTCGCAGAAAATTGCTGATAAGAGTTTGATCAAGGTTCACGGTTTCTAAATTAATTGCATTCCTTCTCAATCTACACATACCTTGATATGCACTTATTAAACTATTTGTCCACATATTTTCAATATATTTTCCTTTTTTAAATAATAATAATTCATAAATTAGTATTTATATTTATTTGCTCTTTCTAAGATGAAAATATACAAATTCTTTAATTTTAAACAAAGCATTATTACTTGGCTACCTTTTTTTATTTTCACATTATTGGTGCGTCAGTATGATTGAGATTGGATAAATGAACAAGAGTCATTTGGATCTCCATGTTTTCAATATGTCTAATAAAAAGTGATACATGGTATCAAACAATATAAAAAAAGATTTTTTAAATACCTGATGTTTCTATTATTGAGTTTATTAATTGATTTAAATTTTGTAAATTAAATAAGAATACTAAAAAATACCATTACTATCTGTTGAAAAATAAGGGCAAGTACTAAAGTACTGAACAAATTTTGAAAAGTTGAATATAAACAGTAAATTTTAAAAAGTGAATAATATGAAAAATAAAATAGCTCAAAAACCATTGTGGCAACCTAATCAATATACTATTCTAAGTGTTTTGGTAATATTAGTTAAGACTTAGAACTGTAACAATGAGGTTAGCACAAATAGTATTTTTAAGTAAATTTTTATAATGTCAAGAGTAAGCAGTAAGCAAAATATGGAAATTATAAATAAGATAAGCATACTTATCTAAGAAATAATTGTACTTAAAGTATGTATAATATAACAGCATTGATAACAATATATTAGTTTAAGTAGTTAATAGATTATACTATATAGATAATTATTATAGTAAAGTATTTAATAGTAGTAGTTTTAAAAATAATTAAGAAAAAAAAATTTATATAAATCAAAATAGTTAAATAAATAAATAGTGAACTACTAAAAATGTTAATATTAAACTATTTTAATATTTATATTATAGATTAAAATTAAATAATCTTTATAAATAATTATTAATACTATAAGCTTATTTTTTCTTTATAGCTTTATTAGAATTATTTTTTAATTTTTAGTTAGCAATTAAAACTAAAATTATTACTAATAGATTTTTAATCTGCTATAATTACTTTATTTAATAATTTAGCAACTATAATTTAAATATTTATAGTTAAGTATTAATAATTAATTATAGTATTTAAATAATATTTTTTTTTATTTAAATAAATATTATATACCTTATATTTTTTTAAACTTTTAAGCTTTTATTAAATAAATCTAAATATATTTTTATTTTTATTTTTAAAATATTTTTATAAATTTATAACTTTTAATATAAATATAATAATAAAAATAGTTAAAGTTATAAAATAAACCTTTTGATAATAAATTTTTTAAAATACTTATTTTCTTAAATAAATATAAATTTATAATAAAAATAAGTTAAAAAGTATAATAATATATTATAAATATAACTAATTAAAAACTATATTAATATAAGCTATTAGCTTAAAAATATTATTATAAACTAAAAATTTAACTAAGTAAAAAGCATAATATAAAATATTTTAGTTTTTATAAACTAGTTATATTTTTAAAACTTTATTAATAATATATTTTACTTTTATTTTTAATATATTGTTTTCTAAAAATAGTTTTTAATTTATTATTAGTTTAAATAAATTTTTTATCTATAATTATTTTATTTTTAAATAACTTTTTATTTAAATTTAATATAAAAGAAAACTTTATTTTTTTTCTTTAGCAAAACTTAATATTGATATAGTTATAAGTTATAATAAATTATATAAGCTTTTATTTATATAAGCTTTTATTTATATATATTTTTTTAGCTAAATAAATTAAATTTTTTAATATAATTTTTAGTAAATAAATTTAAAGCATTAAATTTAAATATATTAATCAAATTTATTATATATATTATTAATATAACTTAATAGTTACTTTATAATAAATATATTAAAAAAAAATTTACTATAAAAACTTTAAAATATATAATAGTAAAAATAGCTTTATAAAGGGGTTTTTTATTATATATAAATATAATATAATTAATTAAAATTTTTATTTTTTTAATAATAATTATAAATATTATAAATATAAAAGTTATAAATTAATACTTATTTAAATCAATATATTATTTTATTATTATAAACTTTATTAATTTATTAATAACCTTTATTTTAAATTTTAATATTTATTTTTTTAGCTTTATATTAAGCATTTTTTAAATATTATAACTGTAAGTTTTAATAAATATTAGATTTATATTTATATTTTTTCTAATTAAATTAATATTAAAAAGCTTTTATTTTAAATTAAAATTTATAAATATATTTTAAATATCAGCTTAATGTTTTTATATTTTATTTATAAACTTTTAATTATAATAAAAATTAAAATTTTGAAAAAAATATTTAAAAAAGTTTACTTAATACTTACTTCTTAAATAAAACTAATATTTTATAAAATTTCAATAGTATTTAGCATTATTTTATAATTTATTATAATAATTAAAATTAAAAAAAAGTTTAAAAATTTTTATTAGTTAATACTTATTAATATTTATAAATATATATAATTAAAAGTTTTATTAGTAGTTAAATTTTATAATTAATAGTTAATAGCTATAAAAAATAAAGTAAATAATAATATTAAAATAAAAGTAATAATATATATATATTACTTAACTATTAACTAATATAATAGCTTTTAATTTAAACTTTTTGTAAACTTTTATTTTTAATATATATATGCTTATATTTACTAATGTTAGCTATTATATATCCTTATAAAAGCTATTATACTATCTTTAGTATTTAAAAAAAAATTAAAATATAATAAAATAAATAGTTTTAAATAAAAATAAAAGGGTATTTTCACTAGTTTATTTAATTTTATATTAAATATTAGTTATTTTTAACAACTTTATTTCTAAAAGTTTATTAGCTTTCTTTTTAAGTACTTTTTTTTTAATTAAAATTATAAAGTTAATTAGTATATTACCTACTAAGTTTTAGAATAAAAAATGTAAAAAAATGAAAAGTATTACTTTATTAAATTAAAATTAAACAAATGAAATATTTTTTATTAATATAAAACTGATTAATTTTAAAAATTTTAAATTGAGTTGATAAATCAAACTGAAGTATTATAAAAACTAATGTTTTTTTTTTAAATAAAAGAATTTTACTATAAAAATGGATTGCTTAACTATTTCAAATAAATAGTACTAAGAATATATAATGAATTTTCCTTTTTATATGTCAAATAAAAAAGATTGTTAGTTTTATTTTAAATCAATTTTTAAGTAGGGATAATATTTTGGATTTAATTTTAAATAGGTAAAATTTGAGTTTTTACCAGAATACATTTTTTATAAAAGATCTGAGATTTGATAAAATTTTAAAGAGCTATTATCTGTGAATCAAATTTATAGATCAAGATCAAAGTGACAAAAAGAAGATTTAAACTTGATAATAGGGATGATTCTTTATTATATAGAATGATTTTAATTTGATATTTAATTAGGTTTAACCCACTTGATTTGTTATTAAGTTTTTAATATAATAATTATTATATTATGAAATTAAACTATTAATGGTTTTTAAATTATTACTTTACTATATTTTAATATATAAAAAACCGATATAACGGAATAAAAAGGATAGAAATGGATGCGAGGCTGTGCTGTTTGGTATTAAATATTGATTCTAAGTAGAAATATTCCAATCAATTTAAAATTGAAAAGTTAGTAAAGTTCAAAACTGAAATCTTTAAGAAGTTGAGATACGATCCAAATTGAATAAGATAAAGTTAATGCAGAGCTAAAAAAATAAAGGTTAGATGATCCTGCCAGGGATCGAACCTGGAATCTTCCGCTCCGTAGGCGGACGCCTTATCCATTGGGCCACAGGACCAATCTTTTACAAGGAAAACAACAGAAAAGACCGCATCCATATAAAACTACAAACATTACATATATAAATAAATTTTAATAGTTTCAAAATATCTTTTATTTAATTTTTAGATCTTAGCTAAATTTTTGTTGTATATATTTGAATTAATTAACAGCAGTTAGGTATATTTCATTTATTTACCTAATTATTTATTTTTTAAGTATGCTTAATTTGAACTTTTAACGAACATTTCTTTTTAAATAATTGCTATATTTGAGCTACAAAGTTTTATTGTAATTTTAAGGTTGTAGTAAATCCTTAAACTATACAAATATCTTATAACACATTAAAATAAATATAAACAATGCTGTGGTAGCTTCCAGCTTCTGAACTATTTTTCTAAATCCTACTTTTCATTAGTTACTAACATAGTATAGTCAAAACTGTCAAAAATCAAACTATCGTTTCTAAGAAATTTATTTAAATATCGATTCATATACTTTTCTATTAAATTTTATCCAAGTAAATATTTATTTAATGGTTGACGATTAATCACATCATCATTTAAATCTATGTTTTAATAAAACGGGTTGTATACCACAAGAAAATAATATTTTTACATTTCTAGGTTCCTTAACTTTTTATTTCAAATCAACATCCCTTACATATATGTTGAACGAATTCGGTGTAAAGATGAATAATATAACTATTTCCCGGTTTTAATTAAAAATACTAGTACTTATTTACAACCGAGTTCTCGATTCTATTATAAACAGGTACCTGTATAATTCTACGATCGAGATTCTAATTACACTTGCTTCAAACCTCGAACTAAACTAAACATCCATTATCGTTTCCACCTCTAATTTATTTAAAGTATAACTTATTGCCTTCCTAATATTTTAATAGTATACTTACAACAGATCCCGTTCTACCACCGAATATAGGATATAAATCATTTATCTTTATTTAATTTGATGTGATGTATATATATATCGCTTTAAATTTCGAATTACCTGTAAATTTTACTTTACAATATCGGTACTTTAATAGACGAGATTAAATCCGATATCATGCGTTTTGTTATAGTTTAATTTTGACTATACCGATATATTTACGTAATTTAGTTGGTCAAAGATACTAAAAGTAGGTACAATACCATCAAAGTAAACCGACCTTAAACTTAGTTCAGAATTAGTTTATTATAAATAAAGAAGCGCAGTAAAAACGTAAATAGTAGTTTAAAGGGATTAGTAATAGGCAGTTAGTTAGTTAGTTGTAAGGTGTATATAAATAAAATAAAATTAGGTGGCTATGAAGCCAAGATATTTAGACCTTTTAAAATTAAGGTGCATAAAAATAAATCGGTTCAAATTTGAACATTAATTTTTAAGGTGGTGTAGCCGATAAGCTTAATTATTAACAACTACCTTAAACGAAATCGGTGTGCTACCAAATTTTAAAAAAAATTTGAGGCTTTTGTGACTGCTAAACAGAACCTAAACTTTTCCTACTCCTTAAATTTTAATATAAAGTTGAGTTAAATCTACTGTATAGAACAGGTTTATCAAATAAATTAAAGTTATATGAATAATAGGTTGTACTGTAACGATCCCGTTTACTTTATAAATTCCGTTATTAAAATTAGTTTTTAATTTTAAAAAAAAACTAGTTAAAGTACAAAAAACGGCTTATTTATAAATTTATTTCAATGTGAGTAACATCAAGTTATAAGTTTTTAATACGAAGCTAATTTCCCAATAAGTAAACTGAGCTCGACTACGTTACAATTACATATTCAATTTATTTTCTATGCACTGCAGTTTATTGAATTAGAATTTAATATTACGTCACAAATTGTAATTGAACTTAATATCCTACTTGATCTAGATGACTACTTTTTATAAAGAAATTGGGTGTGTTGCATCACAGTTTGAAAATAAATTCAGGGTCTAAAGTAAGGCACAAGTGTAAGAAACCAATTTTAAACGTCATTCGAAAGCTTGGTAAGCTCAGTTTTGTATAAAAGTACGTCTATACGATGTCATTTGAAGTACTCTGTAGATCTTTATAATGGTAGGCTTATTCCCGTACAGAAGGTACTTCTATACGATATCATGTGAAGTAGTTAGTAGCGCTGTAGGCGTAGATTTAGTTTTCTTAATTCAGTGACGTAGCAGGAGTTCGTTTCCCGAAATTAGCAAACGAACGTTTAATATAAATTCAGATCTACAACGCCAATTTACAGAGTAGTAACTATTGGATAAATTTATACTGAAGTTCAATTAAAATACTAACTAAATTTAGATGATCAATTATAGAAAGTATATAACATTTATAAACTCCTGTACTCACTCCTAATCAAGTAGGTTAGTTAGGGGAAGGAGGTAAGGGATATGGGGTATATTTAGAACTGTACCGTACCAATAGTATCTCGTATAATTATAATAAGTTTCTGATATTATTGGATACAAAATACCCTTATATTGTATTACTTTAAACGGTACTTTCCCCTACCCAAACCTATACCAAAGTAGAATTTTAATTTTTGGTTTTGTAATTTCACCTTTCAAATTTTTGTTGAACTTTTTTAAAATCTGATTTTTATACGGTAAAATTCTAAAGTTAAAACCAAACTTATGCTACCCATCTTTTGTTACGTAAATTAAGCGTTGAATCGATCTATTTAATTAACTTTAACCAATTGTATTAAATTCGGTGGTACAATTTACGTACCTTTTAAACCGACCTCCCCAAACTATTTAAACTAATAGTTGGAGTTAGATTTCCTGGAGAGTATAAAAGGCACCCCATATCCCCTCTTAATCGAAATAAAAAAATATAAACTTATACGATTTAATATTTTATCCACCAATAACTTATAATAATTACTGTATTATACTTTAAATAAATCGTTACCAATCTTATCTAAATAATTTACCATTAATTCAAACTAATAGATTAATTTATAACGAACAATGAACTCACAAGTATTGACTACTCATCAGATGTTAGTACCCAGTAATTTAAATACTACCGTAGTTGAACCAAAACAAACTAAAAGGAACAGTAATTCGAACCGAACTTCAAAGTCGGGTGGGGATAGACCTTTTCAATGTCCTTATTGTGAGAAAGCTTTCCATAGGTTAGAACACCAAACTAGACATATTCGTACTCATACCGGTGAGAAACCTTACCAGTGTAAGTACCCTACCTGTGAGAAAAGGTTCAGTAGAAGTGACGAGTTGACCAGACATAGTAGGATCCACATAAAACGTATGCAACAGTACGAAGCTTCTTTAAACGAACAACACCACCAACAGACTTGTTACTTACCTTACGTAACACCTACTATGCCATCGAACTACCCGTTAAACCATCATTACAATTCTTTACCGGTTTGGCCAGCTACCGCTAACCGTTCGAACCAAAGTTTAGAACATACTAGTCAACACTCACCTCAAATTAACGTCTTCTGTACAACTCCTCCCCATCAACAGCAACAGCAACCGGTTCAACAACAAGGTCACTTAGATTTTAACGGTGAGTTTATTCAGATGGTACCGGCTCTATACAATACTACCGATTACTCTAACAACCCTAACACTACTAATAACGATTATCATCATCAACTGGGTGCTACCCTCTTCTCGATGCACTACCAGAACTCCGAAGCTATTAACTGGATTCCCGATTTAGGTTTCTTTCAGGAACCATCTCATGATACCGATTCGTTTAACTCCCAATCGGCGTTACAAACTCCTAGACTATCACCACCTAACCTTAACAACTCGAGTGCGAACGGTAGTTGGGATTACGATATGTACATGGTTAAGCCGGAACTTAACTTTTTGGATTTGAATTACAGTACTGAAGAAGAATCTAATAGAACCGGTAAAATTACTGATATACTTAACCACCCCAATTTAAATCAGAACAGACATACCACTTCGTTCCCAACTACCCTTCCTCCTCTTAAAAATCTATTGGAGGATAGGAAAAGTTTATTGTAAATATACAGTATTGTACTACAATAATTTAACTTAAAATATATATGCTTCGTTATTTATTATTCATCTGTGTATAAAATTTTAAAATTCTTCTTAACTTCGTTTCCTTACCGATTTTTTCTATAAAATAAAGTTTATTAAATTGTATATATTTTATTATTTATTATTAATATATATAGAAACTTAAAATTATTTTTTTTAATAAAATTTAATTAAATCCTTTTTAACATTTTATATTTTTATATCTTTTTGTTTTTAACTGATGTTTTTTAAAATTTATTTATTAAAATAAAAGGTTCTTTAAAGGAAAAGTTAAATTTGACATTAAAATTTATCGATCCAGTTTTTTTATTTCCTTTTTCTTTTCATTAACTTATTAATAAATTTTTAATCGAATAATAAGGGTGTTTTAAAAATAAGATTTTTAATCAATCGAATAAAAATAGTACAGATTTAGTTTGGTAGTGTAAAAATTAAATATAATTAATATGGAAGATAAAATTAAATTAAGAAGTTCAGATATCGGATGGGATAACGATAGTAGAAAAAGTAAATTTTTATTTAATTTATTCATTATTAATTTATATTTAATAGTTATGAGAACTGATTTAAAACTTAATAATATAAAATTAGATTTAGGTTGGAAAAAGTAAATTTAGTTTAAAATTTATAAGTTAAATTTATTATTTTATTTTTGATAAGTAGTAGTACTGTCGAACTAAACACTACACCAACTTATTCAAAACAAGGGCAACAACAACAAATTAAAATAAGTAGTAACTGGGAGGTACCTTTTGATAAAAATGATGACGATCCAAACAACTTTGAACAGAAGTATTATAGTTGGCCAAAACTAACTAACACTATTCGATTTCAAAATGAAAGTTATTTGATAGGAGGTAGGTACCGGATAACTTCTTTATTAACAACTACCAACAGTAACTTAATTTATCAAACGACTGATATTTTAGATAATTTTAAAGTAAAAGTTTTAAAACGTTCTATACATCCTGATAGTTACTTTATAACTAAAAGAAGGACCAACTACTTGTTAAGGGAAGTTGAAGTTTATAAAAAGTTAAGTACTTTGAAATGTTTACCAATATTTTTTTTAAGTTCAAGTTTTAATGGTTTTTCTTATTTCGTGATAGAGAAGTTAACTTTAAGTTTAAATAAACTTATTTTACCTAAGCAGTTTACTTATAGGGAGACAGCTATCAACTACTTTTCAACAATATTAGTAGAAGTTGTTGAAGATATTCATAACCGTGGTTATTTTTATTTGGATATAAAACCGGAAAACTTGATGCTAAGTTACGATTCTTGTACGTACGGTAATAGTTTATCTATACAGATGCAACGATTTTTATTTCAGAAAATTGATTTTAATTATACCGCTACCACCACCTCTTATCAAGGGGATGCTTATTGTGACGATGGTTGGAGACCTAAGCTATACCTAGTAGATTTTGGATTAACTAAACCGATAACTGATTTCCAACTTACCAATACTAATAAATTTACCAGGTCTGGAACTTTAACTTATATGTCCCTTTCCACTCATAAAAATAAACGACCTACTTACTGGAACGACCTTGAATCTACTATCTACACGTTGTACCAGGTTTTAGTACAGAAGTTACCTTGGTTTAAGTTCGAACACTTAAGCTTTTTAGAGTTTAATAAAATATCGGTACAAGTCGCTAAAGCAAAAGTTAAGTTTTTTACCGATGGTAGTGATGGTAGTAAAGTGAACCGCAGATTTAGGGAATGGTTTAAATTATTAGAGATGTGTAGGGATGCAGTAGGTAAACCTAAATATAAAAGTTTTAAAGATAGGTTACAATTGAAGTAGTTGGTAAAGTTTAATTAGCAATAGCAATTACAATTATATACTATCAATGTACACTCTTTTTAATAAGGTAACTTTCTCAAGTTTTGAAATGGTCTAATATAGCTCCATGATCGGATGTACGGAGTTTTGTACAACTTTTTCAGATAACTAGCTTAGCTTGGTTAGTTTTAACCAATAAATGGGTTTAAAACTGAAATATAATTCAATATTTTACCGTTTGCAGCTTCAATCAATCCAGCTTACAAACTAAAATTTATACCAGTTCCATCAATAAACATTTGAAAATAGAACTTGGTATAAGTAAATATAAGTTTATTTATTTACAACTAAACGTTTACTTTTATTTTATTATAGGTACCAATTATTATGAACTTATTAATAAACAAGTTGTACCGGTAACTAACCAATATCTAAATTTTAAGTTAAAATTTTTAATTGAAACTTTTAAATTTAACTTATATAAATTAGTATAACATTTTTTTAATAGTTAATTTAAATTTAGTTGAAAGTTTTAAAATATGTTGTAGTTAAACTAGTTTATGTAAAAACTTAATTAAATTTCTATAAAATGGTTGTTTCTATTTTCGATAAAATTTAAATTTTAATTACTTGTAAGTATCTATTTTTCTAATTCTAACATTTTTGTAGATAACTGTCGATATGAGACAAATATATTTTAAATTATATTTTAACTGGAGCAGGTACTTCTACTTTAATTTATAACTATTATTAATAATGTTAAGTCAATCAATTGCGTTATGATCTAACTAAATTCTTTAATCAATTATAATACTGGCCAAGTTGAACCTGAATATAAAGATGTAGTTGATCGAGTAACTAAATAGTTAAATCACCTTATTCGACTACTTTGAAAATTGGTTGGTAAGTTAGACAGTTGGATTTAAGCTTGAGCTTTCAAAAAATAGGAGATAGATTGAAGAGCTAATATGTACCAGTTATGGAAATTGTTCGAGTTTTTTTTTTAAATTTTAAATTAATGGATAATGTTTCTGAGAAGGAAACGGAGAAATAAATTTGAAATTCAACTTCTCCATTATCTAATTCGAATACGATTTGAAAATTCTATATACTTTTTATTTATTATGCAGTTTAAACTTCAAATTATTCCATTTTATTTTCGATAAAGAACTTAATAAAACTACTAAGTTATACAAATGTATTCTCTAGCTAATATATAAATAAAAATATACTGACTTTTTAAAATAATTGATGCCGAACTTAATATTTTCTTAAGGTAGTTTTTAGACTCAGAAAGAATGAACTAATTCCTAAGGCATCAAGAGATATCACTACTCTTCAAACAGGATAGCCTATTGACAACAAGTTTCAGGAAATTCTAATCCACTCACATAGTCAAGGAAGTACATCATCAAATCTTTTTTCCATATATTTCTCTTTAAATCTTCTATTCAAAAATTACTTCAATATACTTGAAAATACATAGCCTAATACCATCACTTCTAATTTAAGCTCTTTCTCTGTTGATAGGAAAATCAAATATAAGAGAAAAGAACACCCTTAGAATATAGTTTCATTTAAAGAGAAAAAAGTTAAGAGAGGAGTCAGTTAAATACAAATCTTAATTTAAGTTTAATACTACAAAATTAGCAGAAATGCTTACTGCTAGTTTAAAAAGTCTTAATAAAGTGCTTCAAAAACTGCCTAAAAGAGAACTACTAAATCTTTGACTTAAAGTTTACTTTATATATAAATTTTTGCCTTAAAATAATCTTATTTTTAATAATTACAAATAAATAAAAACCTTGTTTATGTTTATAATTAAATAGTAATATTACTTTATTTAAATTATTTATCTTAAAGCAAATATTTTATATAAATTCTTTTCTTTTTAATTATAAATATTAATAAAAATTCATTTACTTATAAAAATCTACTTTTAAAGTATTTTTATATTATATATTACTTAGTAAATTAGTAATTACTAACTTATTTTTAAATTTTATTTATTTACTTTTTAATTTTCATTTATAATTTGCTAATAATAAATTAAAATAAGCTAATAAACTTTAAAAAGCTTAAATAAATCAAAAATAAAAATTTAAACCTTTATTTTATTATTTTTATTTAAACTTAATTCTACTAAGCTTTATTTATAAGATAAGTTTAAAGTAAGCTAATAAAGCTTACATAAATAATATCACTTATTATAAATATGTTTATTAATATAACTATATATTATATTATTTTTACTATTATTTTTTTATTAATAATATTATTATTTAATACTATAGTATATATTTATATAAAGACTTTTATTATTGATAATTACTTTATTATTATAATATATAATAATTTATAATTTAAACAGTAGCTTTATTATAATATTATAAACTAGATGTTATAATTTTATATTTATTTATATTTATTATCATAATTATATTAAATTATTAAAAAAAATTAAAATATTAAAATAAAGTTATTAAGCTTTTAATTAAAAATAAGTTAAAAAACTTTATTAATTAACTAGATTTTATTTTATTTTAAAGCAGATATTAAAAGCAATAAATTATAATATTATTATAATAAAAGTATATATGATTAGTATTTATATTAATATAAAAAAAGTTTAATTTTTTTTAAAGCATTACTAAAAACTTTAAAAATAAGTTTAAAATAATAAAAATAAAAACTTTTTAAAAAATAAACAGTAATATTTAATAGTATAATATATATAAATAATTAATATTATTTCTTTTTAAAAAATTTAAAACCTAATTTTTATATTAATTAGTAGTAAATAGCTTTTAAAAAATGGTAAAATTAAAATATAAAATATATATTAATAAGATATTTATTTAAATAATAATTTAAAAATAATTTAAAATAACTTTTAAAGCTTTATATTGAAATTTTAAACTAAATAAATATTTTTGATAATTTAATATTAGTTATAATTAAAAAAATTCTAATATTATAAATTATATTTAAAGTTTATATTTACTAAAATAGCTTGCAAAAATTTATTTTATCTAAATATATTAAATATAAAAAAATATATATAATTAGCTACTTTTAAAAATATAGCTATTTTTATATAATATTTTTTTTTATAAAATATTATAGTATTAATATTTTTATATTATTAATAATAAAATAAAGTAGTATATATTATATTTATTAAAAAAATAAAATAGTAAAAATTTAAATTAAATATTATAATTATAAAATTAGTAGCTATATTAAAGTATGTTTAAATAAAGTTAAGTATTAAATATTTAAATTTCACTTTTTAAGTTATACTTAAAAAGTAAGTAAATATATAAGTAAAGATATTATTATATTAATATTCTTAATTTATTTTATAAATTATAATAAAAGTATAATTATTATAATACTTGAAATTATTTATAAGCTTATTATAAAAATATTTTAAAAAGTTTAATAATTTATTTATTAAAATATAATATTACTTATAACTTAAAAACAAACTTATAATAGATATTATTAATTATTACTATTAGCTTTAATTAGTTTAATAAGTATAATATATATTATAATTTAAAAATATAATTATAATTTTTATTTTACTTATATTATATTAATTGTAATTTTAAATTATAAGTATAAATTAAATTAAATTTTTATACTATTTTTATAATATTCCATTACTTAATAACTTTATAAGCTATTAACTTTAATCATTTTTAGTATTTTACTTTTCTTTTTAAGTTTATTTAATATTTCTTTTTTTTTAAATTTTTTACTTAAAAATTTTATAAGTTTAAGTATTTTAAAAATAAGTTTAGTATAATTACTAATACTAAATAATAAAAAACTTTATAATCTAGATATATAATAAATTATAATTACTAATAAATTAAAATTTTATTAAAGTAGTTTAAAATACATAAAGTTATTTATAAAATTATTATTATTATATAATAGTAAAAAACTTATTTTTATTTCATTTTTTATTTTTATTTTTATTTTTATTTAATTTTATTAAAAATATAAAAGCTATTTAAAATTATAAATATTTTTATCTTCTTTTATAAATTCTAAATATAAAATTTTATTATATTTTTGCTTCTAGCTAATTTGTAGCCTTTATAGCTATTATTACTTATAATTTAGATTATTTTTTCTATTATATTAATTTTGCTACTAAATTACTACTAATTTTATTTATTTATATTACTTATTAGACTTTTATTTTTATTTTTACTATAATTAATAATAAAGCTAATTTTATATTATTATTATTTACTAATTTTTATATATAAATATTCTTATTTGCTACTATTTTTATATAATAAAATGAATTTTTTAAATAAAAAAATAATTTTAATTTAATAAAAACTTTTTTATGTATTTTAGTATTTAAAAAAATTTAAGTTTTAAGTTACTTTTATTATTTTGAATACTAATTTTTAGCCTTTTAGCTTATTAGAAATAATAAACTAACTGTTTTTAAAACATAATACAGTGGCAGTTTTACATTTGCACAAATGTAAAACTCTTTTTCTATTATATTTTATAAAATTAAAATAAAAAAACAGAATTTTTAAAAATTATTATTATAGTTTTATTATAATAATATAAGTATTTTATTAAATTTTAGTATTAATTAAGTTAAAATTCATAGTAATATAGTAAAAAATAAACTAACCAAAAAAGGGTTTTACATTTGCACAAATAAAACCAATATTTTTCAGTTTATTTTTAAATAAAAAACATAAATAATATAAATTTTCAAAATTAATACTTTAAACTATAAATGTATATAAAATACCTAAATTTTAAGAATTTTATATAAAGTTAAAAGCTAAACTTTTAATTTATAACTTATTCTAAAATTGTATAACCAAAACTTTAATAAGTTAAATGATATAACTATAGTATAATTATATAATTTATATTAATAACTTATTTATTTGATTATAAATATACAAGTTTTATATATATTTGGAATCCTTAAGTTTTAAGAATTTTGAATATATACTAATTTTAAATTATTTATTTTCAAAAAATAAAATAAATTATAGTATAAAATTGCAATTTTAAAATTAATTTTAAAATAATTTTAGCTAAATTTTTTATTATTTTTA
>JAWQFY010000641.1:0-24473 GCA_037055185.1 Capillidium rhysosporum | reverse complement strand
TTAAGCATTTTTTATATTTTTAAAGCTATTAAATTTAAATAATTTATAAATTATTATATAATTAATAAGTATAGTTAGTAGCTATAAATAGTTATAATTTTAATTAACTTATATATAATTTTTATTTTAATAATAATACTATTAAAATTTTATATTAATTTAACTTATATAATAAAGTAATATAGATTTAAATAATGCTATTTATATATATAATATACTTTTTAAGTATAATTTTAGCTATAAAGCTTTACTTTAAAGCTAATTTTTTTAAAAAGTATTTTAATAATATATTAAAAATAAAAAATATATTATTATATTTTATAAAGCTTAAAAACTATCTAATTTTATAAATATTTAATTTTTTGACTATTTTATTAAATAATAAAAGTATAACTTTGACTTTATATTACTATATAAAATTAGTAATAATAATATATATTATAAAAAAATAGCTTTAAATATTTAAAAGTATATTTAAAAAAACTTATTCTATTATATAAAGTAAATTAAGGTTATATTTTAGCTATGTTAAAATTTAAAGTAGTTTATTAAAGCTATATTTTAATAAATTATAATTTTATAATTTATTTAAACTGATTATAAGCTTATATACCTAGTTAAAAAGTTAAAATTATTTATATATATTGTTTATATCTTATATTTACTTATTATAAAAGTTAAATATATATTTAAAAAATAGCTTTAAATAGCTTTAGCTATATTACTAACTATATAAATATATTATAAAGTAGTAAAAATTTTAATATATATTTAATTTTTATAGCTATTAGCTTATTTTTATACTACTATATTTATTTTATAAATATTGTATATACTATTTTATTTTTTAATAATTATATAATGTTTTTTTAGTTTTTTCTAATATATAAGTATATTAATACTATATAAATATTTTATTAATTTTTAAATTTTTAAAAGTAAATTTTAATTTTTAAAAATTTTAAAGTTTAAATAACTTTTATTAAAGTATATAAAATATTATATCTTATTAATATATAAAAAGTAAATAAATATTAATATAAATAATATAAATATTTTTTATAAAGTTAAGTTTAATATACTAAATTATTTATATTTTCCTTTTTTTTTAAATTAATTTTAAATTAATTATTATTAAATTTTAATATAATATTTAAATTATTAAATTAAAGTAATAGTAATACTTTATTTATTTTTTATTTATTTACTTTTGTTTTATAAAAAATAAATATAAAATACTACTTTATATATAATTTTAAATAAATAAATAAAGTAAAACTAATAAATTTTAGATTAAAATAGCTTTTAAAATCTTAAATTTTAAATATAAAATTATTTATAAAATAATTACATATATAAAGTTGGACTTTATTAGTTATTTATTAATTATATTTTAAATATAAATTAGCTATAATTTAATTCTTTTAAAATTATTTAAAAAATTCTTATATTAAATTTCTATTACTTTAATAAAATTTTTTATATATTCCTTTTTAGCTTTTTTAAGCTAATAATTTATATATTAATCTAAAAATTAACTAAATTATAAGTATTTAATATTAAAAAATATAAAAATAAAAAAAGTTCATAAAAAGTTTTAAAAATAACTAATTATAAAATTAAACTTAAAACTTTTTAAAATATTGCTAATGTAAATAAATAGTTTAAAAATACCTAGTAAAATAAGTATATTACTTAAAAATAAGTTAAATTTTATATAAAAATTTTAAAAAAAGCTTATTTAATTATTATTTTTAGCATTTTTAATATTTTTAATAATTGCTAAACTTATTTTTAGCTTTAATAAAATAAAAACACTATAAATTTTTTAAAATTTATATAATAGTAATAGTAGTTTTAATAGTAAAAAAAATTATTTTTTTACTTTTTTAAAATTTTATTTTATAAATTAAGCTTTTTAAAAGCTAGTTTTATATTAATAAAAAGCTTTAACTATCTTTAAAACAATAAATTTATTTAAATAAACCTTATATTTTTTATTACCTTTTTTTTATTTAATACTATATTTTATATTTTAATTAAATTAACTATTTTTTAAATATAAAACCTTTATATGTTTTTACTTTTATTATTTTTTCTTTATTAAAAAAGCTTTAGCTAAAGGCTATAATATTATAAAAGCTAAAATTTTTAACATTAAATAGTTTATAATATATATTTTTAGCTATATTAAAACTTTTTTATTTTGTTTTTTATTTTTTAAAATATTTTAAATAAATATTTTATACTTTAACATTATAAAAATAATAATATATAATAACCTATTCATTATATTATAAATACTTTTAAAATATTTTAAATATAAATAATAATAAAATTAAAGTTATTAAGATATAAAAATTTAAATAATTTTTAGTATTCTTTTAAATTTTAAAGTAAAACTAATTTAAAAAATATTTATACTTAAAACTAGTAAACTTTCAAATATATATATTAAGTTAAAACTGCTTTAAAATATAAAACTATTATAATTAAAAATTATATTTAGATAATTTAAAGAGCTAAAGTTAAAATACTACAAAATTTATAAAATATCTTTAATACTAATAGAAAAATATCTTTTGTTTTAGTTTTATAGTAAATTTCTATATATTTTGAAATTTTAAAATATATATTAGATTTAAACTATATTAAATAATTAATAATTTAAATACTTTTAACCCTATACCCAATTTTATTATAGCAAGTTTAGCTGAGATTATTCCATCTATATAAATATTTTAGTATTATAAGTATATAATTATAATAGATATCTATTTAAAAATATTATCTTAACTAAAAAATGTAATATTATACCTAAATTTAATAATATATAAATTATTTATATTAAATTAATTAAAATATAAACATTATTAGCTATTTTGATTTTGTTCTATTATCTTGAATAATTAGATAAATTTTATTTTATATAATTTAAATCCTAATAAAAAAATCCTGGTATTGTATGATATTTTAAAAATTCAATTTATATATTAATATTTATACTAAATTCACTAGAATTTAAGGTTTTAAAAAATTTCCAGAACTATATAATAACAACAAAGTTTGATATGCTATAAATAAATAAAGCAAATCTGTAAAATATGTTCTATCTCTATTTATGTTAACTATATTAAACTGTTTCATGTGCTAAATTAGATAATACATGTGGTGCAACATTGGATAGCCAAAACCGATCTATTACTGAAACACCTCTCAAATAGGGGTGGGTGGTGGTGACAATTTCGTTGAACATGACTGCTTCCACTTTGGGTTGATTGACAGTAACAGATGAAGGGTGTATTTTTACCAGCTAAGTGATATGAAAAAAAATTAGGTGTATACTAAAATAAACCAAAGTACCTGATTGGATTCTACCGTACGATACTTACCATCTGGCATTAGAAGAGCGGCATTTAAAAAACTACCGTGTAGCAGTGCCTTCAAAATTTTCTCCTCGTCTTTGCTACTTGATTCGTAATCTAATTTAGACAGACGGCAAAGATGCTTCAACTGATTAAGGATATCCTAGATTTACAAGTTAAAAAGTAACGTAAAAGTAAAACTCACCAGTGCAGTAGTTATAGATCTGAAACTGACAAAGTACTGCGAGCACCATTGTTTACCCAGCTCACTTTCTGGGTTTAAAACTTCTTTACAAAAAGCGTTAATCACAGATAAGTACGTGAGATGATCGCCTGCAATAGTGGAGAATTTTAAATAGAGCTCAAAGATTAAAATATATATTAAATTTACTTTTAGGGTTAACAAAGCGCTGTCTTGCTTCCATTGCCTCCTCGCGTTTATCGTTTGGTGCGTAAAACAAATTCTCGCTTGATAGGGCAGCAATAATGGTAAGTACTTCAGATACACAATTCAAGTCCTGTGAAGCTAACAATGCACGCGAATACTTGGGGTCCAAGGGAAACTGAGCCATTTGTTTACCTAGAGGTGTTAATTCGAACTGTGGGAAGCGTAGAGCTTGAAGTGCGTACAAATTAGTAACTGATGCTTCCAAAGCAGGTTTCGAGGGTGGATCGAGAAAAGGAAATTGAAACAAATCCACCGAATCCCGTGAGGCTAACAGAGTTAGAATAGCCGAGTCCAAGTTACAACGCAAGATCTCGGGTACGTCCGCTTTTTCCAGTTGCAAGTACTGCTTGTAAGGGTAAAGTCGGTAACAGATACCTGGACCCTCTCTTCCAGCACGACCAGCTCGTTGCCTGGCACTAGATTGACTTATTGGTTGTACCTGCAGGTATTCCATACCGGTGTTAGGTTTAAAACTTCGATACTTAGCGACGCCAGTATCGATAATGAACTTGATGTTACGGATTGTAAGGGAGGTTTCTGCTACGTTGGTTGAAAGGATACACTTACGTACGTTGTCTTCATTAATCGGTTTAAGAGCTTGACTTTGCTGTTGAGCTGGTAGACCCGCAAAAAGCTGAAATACTTTAAGCTAAATAATAGATGATTAGGAACTATTTTCTTAAATTAACTTACTTCAGGAAATCCAGTTTCCAGCTGCTTTTCTTTTAAGTGCTTTATTATTAAAGACTGACATGCTTCAATCTCTTCCTGACCCGGTAAAAATACTAAAATATCACTAGCTTGACCTTTTTTTGGCCGGGATTCTAAAAGATGTATTTGGAGTACACATTGTACAGCTGAATCTATATAATCGACAATAACTTGTTGGCTGTTCAATATTGCGACTGGGTGGTTGCGTCCAGGTACTTCAATTATGGGAGCACTGTACAACAAATTATGATTAATTTTATACAATAAAAAATTACTTGTTAAAAAAAGTGGAAAACTTATTGGCATCCAAAGTAGCCGACATGACAACGATATGAAATGGGTTATTCGTTTTATTTCTTTCCTCCAAAATAGTTTTAGCATGGGCTAATAAGATATCGTTTCTTAAAGTTCTCTCATGAGCTTCGTCAAGAATAAGTACCCTACACTGCTCCAAGTTTGGATCTTCAATAAGCTCTCTTAAAATCATACCATCGGTTGCGTACTTAATTATAGTTTGCTTACTAGTTTTGTCATCGAAACGAACCGAGTACCCTACCTGTAGTCCTACTCTACCACAACCAGCTTCTTGGCTGACTCGTTCTGCTAACGAAGTACAAGCAACACGACGAGGTTGGGTTATTAAAACTTTAGATTTTGAAGTTACAAAGTTGTCCTCCATAAGGTACTGTGGAATTTGAGTCGATTTGCCACTGCCGGTATCGCTTACAATAATAGTTATTGAATTGCTTTTGATGGCTTTTAACAACTGTTCTCTTTCTTATCGAATTCTATTTTAGTAAAACATAAGTTATTAAATTACTTTTATAAATTGGTAACTCTTCTCTAGCACTTTTATATTTATTCTCATTACTCTTGTAACTGTTGATGCTTTTCTTGAATTTCTTGACCATATTTTTTACAACCTAAAATTTCTAAGAAACTAGAATTGTTAAAAATTGAAGCTTTTGGATAATGAAATACAAAATTTTGAAGTTTTTAAAAAGATTAGTATAGATGAATAAGCAATTAAAGCTATCTATAACATGAATTTGAAATTGCTTATATAAACAATGTTTCTATAGTATTACGCCGAATATAAAAATACCTATATGCAATAAATTAAAAACTAAAGTAAGCATATAGCAATGATTATCTTAGATTATATTTACAATGAACAATCTTTCAAACAAAGTAATCTTTACTATTCAATTCAAAAAGTGCATCTTATTTACTCCAATAGTATTTTAACTATTGGTGCGGTAACTTCAAAAGTAATAAATAGTATAATAGTTTTTCTTAAAAACTAGTTTTAAAACTTAGATGTCGCTATAAGCTCAATAGTGATAAATGCACAATAACAGATATAATGATTATATGGTTATTAAGGATTCATTCTTAAAATTTTCTCTAAAATCTTTCTTACACTACTATCTACATGTTCAGTATAATTATCTTCTTAGCTCTAATTACTTAAATTAATTCAAGATCTGAATTTCCATAATAATAATTCTCATTTTACTAGTTAAACTGTGAATTGTTTTGTAAATCTTAACTTTTATTTGCCTAAATTTCAAAATAGAGTTACTGAATTGCTCCCTTTTCACCATCTGGTAGTCATCCTCTATCAGATCATTTGAGTTCAAACAAGATCTGCCAAATCTAGCCGATTTATTATCTAAAGTGTATCGTTATAACGGGCATTTGCGTAATACGCATTTTCATCTGAAACTTCCTTAACCTTTGTTTCATCTAACATAAGTAATATTACAGATTCTTCTATCTATAAATCAGTTGACAAGTCACTAATTAACTTGAAGTTATGTTAAAAGTTCAAACAAAACTCGATTAAGATTTAAATACTCTTACTCCTTTTTTATTCAATTTAAAAATGCATCTTTATCATTCATCTTGGCTATAAATTAATAAGTATTTGGATTAAGGTTTATTAAGTCGGAAATAAACTGCTTCATTTGGTTCCACAGCCTTTAGTTGATATATTATATAATTAACACTGCTTTTAATTGACTAAAAAGAAATTAGTCCGTAACAAACTTGCTACTTTATAAGAATTTGTTTAAGTTGTATTTTCGACGACTCAACAAGAACCTATAGAAGAGATGCAAGGTATAGAAATATCTCAAAGTAATGCCGAGGAATCTCAACTGAAGACAAAAAGCCTAGTAGATGATGTAGATCAATCCTTGGAATCACAACCTGAAACCAACTTGGAAGTAGTTGAGACGAAGGTTGATAAACAAAATGTATTAAATTTACTAGACGAAGTTAAAAAGTTGTTCAAAGAGGATACTCAAGTCGTAGCTAAGATGGAAATGTTACAAAACCAAGTGTTAAACCCAGCTTTAAAAAACTATCGCCAAGTTTTAGAAAAGATTTCCGATACTTTAAATCAACCTATAGCTGAATCTGAAGAATCGTCGTCTCCAGCTTTAGAACTTGGTTCCAAGCTAGCCAACTTAGCTTTAGATGATACTGATGATGTTAGCTTTTTAGAAGCTTTAGCTAAACTATTGAAGGAGGATGACATAGTGAAATCCAAGATTAATCAAGTAAAATCAGATATTATTGACCCAACTTGGCAAAGATATAAAAGTATGGTTGACCAGGTTTCCAGTCTAGATGATGAAAAAGACGACAGTTATTTTCCTGATAAAACCTCCGACAATATAGAACTTGAATTAGAAGTTTCAATCGTACTTGAACACCCAAATAACGAGGATCTGACTTCATTGTACAATATAGATGACAATGTACCTACTGGAGATTCTGAAGGTGAATTAGGTCCAAACGAAGGCTCGAGTGCAGCTTTGATATCTGGTATGACACTTTCAGACATAATAGTGATTGAACGGTGTCCTAAGACTTCAAGTAAGGTTATTGTTGATTGCTACTGCTCAAGGATTACACAATGGTCATGTCCCCCTGGCTATTTCTGTATGGCGCCTAATCACAAAGAAGAATGTGGACCTGGATTTTACTGTCCCGAAGATACTTTTCAGCCTACCTTCTGCTGCGGAGGTTATTATTGCCCGACCCCTAACCAAACTAAAATTTGCCCTAAAGGGAGCTATTGTCAATATGGTAACTATTTGGTTTTCGATTTTTAGTAATTTTTTCAGGTAGTATTGAACCCAGAAAGTGCTACTTTGGCAACTGTCCTGAAGGTTCTAAAACCATTAGGAAGTACGAAGTATTCATATTTTTTATAGTTTTCTTGTTGGTGGTTTGGATTTTTTACACGTTAAAAGCTAGGCAGCAAAAGTTCAAAAAGCTGGAATATGATCGGCAATTTGATGAGTTAACCAAACCTAAGCTACAGGATACACAATCAAATTCCAAACCACATTCTACGGATATGAAAAATATTAATAAGCTGGTTTTTGACATCAAATTTAACGATTTAGGGCTCAAACTGCCCAACGGAGTAGAAATTATGAAGGTAATTGTAATTTAATTTTTTAAAAGTAACCAAAGTAGGATGTCAGTGGGAGGTTAGCACCTGGTAGAACCTGTGCGATTATGGGGCCTAGTGGCGCTGGTAAGACGACCTTTGTCTCTTTAATTACTGGAAAAGTTAATAAGACGTCAGGTCAGATTTTTATCAACGACAAACCTCAATCGTTATCAATTTACCGCAAGTTGGTTGGGTTTGTCCCGCAAGAGGATGTCATGTTACGAAAACTTAATGTAGAGGAAGTGTTGATGCATTCAGCTATGATGAGGTTACCCATTGAATGGAGTGAAGATATGAAACGTGACAAGGTGCTGAGCACTATCGAATACCTTGGCCTACGGCACGTTATGCATCATATCATTGGTGATGAAGAAGAGCGTGGTATTTCGGGTGGACAGCGTAAGCGAGTTAATATCGGCATGGAGTTAGTTGCTGAGCCTTCTATACTGTTTTTAGACGAGCCTACTTCGGGGTTAGACTCCTCAACCTCAGTTGAAGTTTGCAAACTACTTAGAGATATATCTCGAAGTCAAGGCTTGACAATAGCAGCTGTCATCCACTCACCCTCCCCGGTTGCGTTTAACCTGTTCGACGATTTACTCCTTCTTGGTAAGGGTGGCCGTGTTATTTATCACGGCGTTAGATCTGAAGCGATGGACTATTTCAAACAGATTGGATTTGAAATACCCGAAGATGCAGCACAGAGCGACTACTTCATGGACGTAGCAACTGGTAAAGTTGAGAACAGTGTAATCCCTGAATTTGTAGTTACAGATCTTTATGAGCTATGGGCAATGAAACATGCGTCAGACCTGTTAGGAATACCATTTACTATTGAACCATTTGTAGCACCGAGGCTAGTTATGTCCAATTATTCTAAACTATCTTACCCTTCACCTACCTATGAGGACTGTACTCGTAGTTTAAGTGAAAGCTCAGTTCAAAGTTTTGATGACGATCTTAAAGAAAAAGGATTTAACTACTTAGTTACCTGCTCACAGCCAATGTGGCAAAGGTATCTTAACCAAACAATTGGTCCTGGTATTAGCTATCTTGCGGTATTATTTCTGGATATTTTGTCATGGTCTCAATCAGTATTCAGTGAATTTAAGGACACAATCATAGGTATCTATCAATGGGGGAGAGGTAATTATAATGATCCTGTTCGTAACACTCCCGGTAGCTTGACTATCTTTCTTCTGTGTTTGAACCGTGCTTTTATTCAAATATTCCGCCCTCCCATGGGTTTTGTAACCGATCAGTTGCTGCATTTGGGTTGTGGGTTTTTCATTTCAATTGCTGCTCAAAACTCGGTCTTCTTAGGTCCATTACCGGATGTAATCTGTCGAGTGACCAGTTTGCCATTAATCCCTAAATGTACTCGTCCAATAATCGACCAAGCTGCTCATATTGGTAATTTTGTAAGCTGGGGTATTGGGTTTGCTGGGATAGCGGTTGGAGCTGGGACTTTTGGTAATGAGCGTGTCGTTTATTGGCGTGAGACAGCTTCAGGAATGCCAACCTTTCCCTACTTCCTTGCTAAATCCCTTTCAGATTTACCTCGACTACTTATCGCTTCCCTCATGTTTACAATGGCGCTTATTGCAGTATATCCCAACATGTCTTCGTTCCAGAATCTTTACTGGATTATAGCTTCACTGTACTACTGGGGATTCTCAACTGGTTACTTGATATCCGCACTGGTTCGCCGTGAGCAAGCAAGTCTTGTTGGAGTAGTAGTAGCACTGTTTTGGGCAATTGCGTTCTCTGGCGTGCAGCCAACACTAAGGGAGATAATGCACGACTGGGGACCGGGTGTTACCTGGTTATGGGATATATCAGCTCCCCGCTGGGCTATATCAGCCTTCTATATTGCCGAGACCGAAGCCAAGCGCTACATGGACCCAAACAAAGTAGGTCACAAATGGTATGGGTTTCAAGATGACACAATGTGGGGTTCTATTTTTATAGTTTTTAAAATAGCTCTAGCTTGGCAGTTTTTGGCTCTAATAGCACTCAAACTTGCTAACAGAGATAAAATGAAGTAGATACAAGTTGAAAAATAATAAAATGTCGATATTAAAAAGATATGTTATTAATTAGATATATTTAATATTTTACTTATTCAAAGATTTAACCTTGTCGATAAATTTCTTGTTCAACTCACATTTAGTTGTAGTACATAGGTGTGGAAGTTGTTTGACTTTGTCGGCACCCAATTTTTCGAACATAACAAAACCAGCACTACGTTCAATGACATCAACTGGAGTAACGAAAGTAATTAAAGGGACCTTATCGGGTATAACTTTGTTAGGAAGTACAAAACCACCCAATGAAGGTTTAGTTCCGTTTTTAGGTATAGCAAGTACAACTTTAAAGAAATGGGTTGGAACGGCGATGTTGGGTGGGTTACCAATAACTTCGTACTGCACGTACCACTTGTCCTTATCAGGAAATTGAGGACCTTTACTGGGTAAGTATAGTGGTCCAGTTATGATGTAGACCGATTCGAAACTTTCAGTTAGCTTACGACAATAATTTTCGAAGTATGCCCAGTACTCTCGGTTAAAACCGCGTCCAACTTGTGGAGCCATGTTTGTTAAGTAGAAGGTGTCATCCATAGCAGCTTGAGAAAATTTTACGTCAGCTGCAGGTGCCATATGGCCTCGGTCATAACCAGAGCCCTTATAATCGTTAAGCTTCCCTCTAAAGAGCTCTGGAATCGCTTTGTCCTCCATAAAATTGGAATGATCACGGGAGGTTTCGTTATTTTTTTTAACAGTTTCAGCGTTAATATGTTCAATTACAAAATTTGGATTTCTAGTCTGTCGGTTGTAGGATGCTACATAAGCCTGCTTGGATCTAATATCGCTTATTGGGCCTGTAAGCTTTAAAATATATATATTGCAGAAAATGTACCTGGGTATCCATACTTAAAGAATTCTTGTTGGAAATTTAATTGTGTTGATGCTTTTTGGTTATAAATAAGTAAATCTTTAAATTGAATTTGATAGTAAGCTAATGCTAAGAAGCTACAACTAGCACCTCCTAAGAAATATCCAACCTTCTCGCTAAAGCTCCTTGTTAACATTTGTTATTACTTATTTGAGGCTTTTTTACAATTTATTAAGTTCGAATTGTAAGCAGATAGGGGTTAGTTTAGGAGTGCAGTTTACTTTATAATATTAAAATCCGATCAAAACACTTAACAAAATCCGAAAGCGTCAAGTTTTAACCAAATATAACCTAAATTTTGACAAATCAAATCTTATTTTTAAAAGGTAGATGTCACTAACCTTTTTAGTTGATGACCTGCTCTCCCCCTGCATTTTATCAATGCTAAAATAAGTTATTCTTAGTAGTGGTAAAAAACGTTAAAATAACTTTATTTAATTGAAGGCTTATTGCTAGCTTACATATTTTAGTGAGCATTTAACTAAAATGCTTTACGTTTATTATATTCCTCAATGTGTTACATTAAGGAAAAACGGATTGATAGTCTAGATAATTTTCAATGTTGCTTTTCTAATCTCTTGCACAAGAATTTACAAGTTGTAGGATGAGAGGCTACGAACGTTACAGTCAACCCTATAGTATAGACCAACATAAAGATTCGTTGCAAATTGAGATATCAGACCAAGCTTCACATACAATTTTTGCCAAAAATGATGTTTGCCATAGTCAATCCAGCAATTTAAGTGATCAAAGTTATCAGAATCAAATCCAAAATTATGATGTTGGTAACAATAGCAAAATAATACCAAAAAACATTGACCCTGATTCCAAAAATCTGCATCCTTTCAAACTAATTGAAACAAATATAGATCCTGTGTTGAATTCGAATTCAAATAAACAAAGTCATACTTTAAATAGCTATCGAAAAGATTCATTTCAAGGAAATTTATCGAATATTCAAGAAGGTAGTGTATTTGTGTTGTAAAAATACTCAAGTTAAACCTTTTTATATAGAACATGTTAAGCCTCGCCTTGAGCCTGTTGAAAAATCTTTAAAAAAAAGTACCATTATTTTTAAATTCTTTAATTTATATTTTTAGATGAAGCTAAAGGTAATTGTATAGATTAAATTATTTAATTTATTAAAATTATTGGAATGTTATGAAGATGACAGAGACAAGCATTATAACCATGCATCTATAAAGGAAGCAAATTTGGCTTACAAGTAAATAAAATTGAAATGAATATAATTAAAAGTTTAAGGAAAGAGAATTCTCCAAACGTGTTTAATTTCAACCCATATAACCCATCGTTACCAACCTGCGGTATTGCCTTAGAAAGTAAACTATATTTTTCAGTCTTAAAGATACTGACAAAATACATTTTTAGGATATAGACCTTCAAAGGCGAATGGAGATAATAGCACCACTAAGGCAAGACGTAGGCGATTCGATGTACCACCAACGACGCTTAATTCAAATAAAAATTTTAATAAAGTAGAAAGGATGGAAGTTCTTACGGATATTCAAGAATCTAATAAAACAGCTGCTGCAGGTCGTAAATTAGCTGATGTGCCCCTGATTACAAATAAAGCATCTTTAATTATCCAACATACAAATAAAAATGATGTACTACCGATGAAAAACGAAGTCAATGCATTTGCTACGAGGCGTAGACGGTTTGATGTTCCACCTGCTATACAACTTGGTCGAGAGGACTCTAATGAGATAGACATAATGAAAGTTGAAGAAAATAATTTGGATGCTAGCCTAGTAAAAATACATTTTTCAACGATTTTAATTTTAAATTAGAATACTAAGGATAACTATGGACGTAGTACTACTGAACCCATATTACAAGGTTCATATAGATTTGTTTTAAACTAATTTTATAGTGATAGATCAAGGAGTAGGATTAGCATCTGGATCGAAAAGTGATAGTTCCTTGAGTACTTTAAGTTCTCCAATAATAAGTGAAAACGATAATTCAAGTGTAAAGGGTGTTGGAAATTCAACTTTCGTTGCCAAAAGTCCAAATATGGATTTGATGGACTTTGGCTTAAATGAGAATACAGAAGAATCTCCAGAAAAAACTGATAAGGAAAAGATTTTGCAAGCATCCACTGAAGCTAATTTGTATAATGAGAAGGCTGGTTTGGATAATTTAAGTACTGAAACTTTAAGTTGTATACAGACTGATGCAAACAGTTTGTTTAGTAAGGTGTATAGCGATGAACGTAATTCAATTCAACTTGATGAAGAACCTAGGCAATCTATAAATAAAGATACAGACGATGCACCAGATAGCAACGTTGAGGATATCAATAATGCCAATAATAGAATAGGTAATAGTGAATATGAAAAAGATTTAGAAAATTTTAATGGAACTGCTACATGTTATAATGGCGATACTAGTGATTTTAACAGTATTAAGTCAATTAATGACAACTATCCAGAAAGCATAGATAATACATTAAACTTAATAAATCAGCTGGATAAAGATAGTCAATCTATACACAAAAACACAGATACGGTTTTAGAGACACAAATTGGTAATTTTAACGGTAGTAGTTGTGAAATTTCCAACAGCAACAGCAAATATGAGCTAATAATAGCTGAGGAGGTTGATACATACAATAAGGATGATGAAATTACCGAGTTAGAAAGTGGATTCAACACCGAAGCTGGTGATATAATCAGTCACAACCATAGCGATTGTTTTGATAGTACCAACAAAAATATATTGGAGCGTGGAGATGAATTTAAACAACCTGTTTTGGATAGTTCGAACGATACAACCCAAGTTTCACTCGAAGCGTCAAATCCTTCGACTTCCGAAAGTGTAGATTTAAATAACTTCAACCTTGAAGTAATCCAGCCAACTAAAGAAGTACAAATGTACTGTCAACCCACTTACGATGCTTTAAATAAAGCAGCTACGGCGACTGCAACCCAAACCGTAGCTAAAATGCTTAAATTATCAGCCGAGGAGCCAATTGTAGTGGGTAATTACATGACACGAACCCTACTGAAGCAGCTATCCAACTACGAATCGAGGGAGAAGGCACGTGAACTTAAACTTTTGAATCGGTCTGCTAAAAAGTTGGCCGGGACTAGCCGAAACCGGTTAAACAAACAAGGTTTGAAAGTACCGGGAGCACCTAGAGTCAAAAAAGTCAGTAAGTCACAGCTAATTAAACTACGTAAAAAAAAGGCTCGGATGGCAAAGCGATTCCGTGAATTAAACGAGCAGAGGAAGGAGTGCCTAGTAGCCAACCATATTGAGAAAAAACCGACTATCAAGAAGCCAGAAGTCTTATCCGACATAATGGAGCTGAACCAATTTTTATTGGATGCTCTGGTTGAAGTTCAGGACCGATACGGGATCTGGTGCGAAGCCAGAATAGTGGAAGTTAGAGATAACAAGGTACGAGTAGAATATTTTGATGCTTTAAGCCGTGGTGAGTGGGTCAACCAGAACGCAAACCGAATTCGAATCTGTGATTCACAACCGAACGATAAAGCATTTAAAGAATACACATCATCATCAACTGTAGCGAATTTGGATACTGTACCCAGTTTTTTCGAAGTTGGTAGCAAACTGGACGATAAGTTGAACACGTTTGAATTTCCCACTACGTCAACCAACTTAGATTTAGAAACGAACCAAGTTGTAAAGACTGAAGGAGAGCCGATGGAAGAGTTGCATGATCACTGCAACCCTGAAATAAGTCAAGATATCCCATACGTCTGGACGGTATACTGTAACCGCTGTTCCATGTTCCTGGACCAGTACAGCTACTCCTGCACTGCTTGTGAAGCACAAGCAAACGATTTTACTCCTGGTTTCGATTTATGTCAGAAGTGCTTCTATTTCACCTTCCCTAGAAGTCACCTCCATCCCAAAACGGCCTTTTTCAAGAAAATTCTGGTAGAGGAGGGCACAGTGAACAAGTACCACCCTGAGGAGGTAGGTGGTGTGAGCGCTTACTTTCCTGGTACTTTCCATGACAAAAGAAAAGCTTCGAATGAAACACAACTCATTTTTAGTTTCGAGAAAGATCATTTTTTCGACCATAAGCTCGTCATGGAAAACATCATGCAAGAAGATGCCAACAAGCTGACAAGTTGTGTGGATGCGGCTACACAACCGAACTTACAGCATACTTCACGGATGTTGAAGAGGTCAACCAATATGCACAACCCGTACATTGTAGGGGTGTACCGATTTGTACACAAAATTAACCGTGAGCTTAAACCGGCAATGCTCACCTGCGTTTTTTGTCATAACGCTCAATCCAATGATGATTCCAAGCCGGAAAGCGTTACCGGCGCTTTCTTTGACATCGATTACCCTTTTATACTACGTCCTTCACAGCAGAAACAACGTAGGTTACAAGGACCCAATCCTAACTGTAAAGTGGATAACAAACCAACGTCCAAATCCAACAGCTATGCATCAATAAGACGCCGTATCGACAGCAAGGTAGCCAAAGGATCCGCTACGGTTGTACTAAAGCGCATTTATACCAAACCAGGACACCGTATGCGACGTAGAAATCTGAAGCCATTGCGGTTCCTCTATTCCAAGCTGCAAAGAAGTAAACCCAAATGCTTCAGTAACCCTGACGATCTTAATGATATTATCTACACTCACTTCGTAGGTAAACCTACCAAACTTCTGCGAGCATACCTGTCCAATTACACCTTGGAACAAGTATTGGAGCGATGGGATTGCATAAACAGAATGAAACTGGAAAAGTACAAGTATGTGAGCTACTTGCCTAAATATAACACCAAAGTACAGCATAACCTTTGGTTAGAACAATCCAAGTATACCGATGTGTTCTGGTGTCACATCAACTGTGCTAAATTTGCACCCAAAGTACTTCTATTTAACAATTCAGATCAACCGGACCGAACTGATAAATCTAAACCTGTATACCAGATCTACAATTTGAGTAGAGCAGTATGGGAAAGTAACAAGAACAAATGCTCCAAATGCCGGGAGAAAGGAGCAACTGTGGGCTGTGGAGACACTGGTTGCTACAAGTACTATCACCTCAAATGCTCCAACAAAAGTTTATCCTTCTATGAATCTGGTATGATTTTCTATTGTGAATATCATGAGAACCGATTGAAAACCAAGCAACTGGACAACAAAAAATATAATTGTAACCTGTGTTTTAGCAGTTTAAGTATCAAACTAGTTAGCAAGAAGAGTAATTTGATAGGAAAAGAAGAAAAAGGTGTAATTTCATAGTACTTTTTGCTAATTATCTTTTAAAAACGTAGATAATGAAGATCTGTGCACTTGGTTCACCTGCAGTGATTGTATTTTAATTGACCAAAAATTACCATTCGACCTATGTGCGCAGGTAAAAAACAACTAACTTTAACTGACTAACTTTAATAAGTGTTATGAAACCAAGCTGGATACAAACACTCACAATCACCAGCGGACTTCGTTCAAACCAACCGGTATAGACTATAGATATACAATAGCTAACCTCTACCCATTTAGATCTATCACAGAGGGATCTAGAAGTGAAGGATATCTTAGAGATCGTACAGAACAAGAACAAACGTAGGAAGGACGAATATACCAACAAAGACTTGGAACGGGCTATTAAAAACTTCAAAAAATCGTTAAAGCGGATCCAATGCGCATACTGTTGGACTAACAAAGCTAAAGTTTGGAGAAAAGGTACAAATTTAATAATAGTTCATTTTTATAATGTTTAAATTAGGGTACTCGGGTGTGATTATGTGTGAAAAATGTTTTGAAGGGGAGCGTGCTTCCACATCTATTGCAAATTTATCGCATTTGAAGGAAAATGGAGACATTGCTATCAAAGTGGGGGGAAGTTTAGAACTACCTCAACCGGACACTACTCAAGTAGCTTTAAGTACCTCCATCCCCCCAAAAGCAACAGCAGATTTTGGAGAGACAACCGATCTAATATCAAATATTATTATAAAAGAAGAGGACATAAAATCAGAATCCAACTTACTGAAGGGGTATAAGTACAACCACGAAGATTACAATCACCTACCTTACTATACTAGAGTCGCATGCGATTCAAACCAATACACTTTGAATGCCTCCCAGCTTAAGGATCTACGTATGCTGGAGTCGTACGAACCACAGTCGAATCAGTGGCATACTTTACTATTACAGTCCACCTATTACGATATACCAGGCAGGGCACCGCGATGTATGAATTGATACTGTACTAATTACTAACACATATTTTTATTAGGGGCTACTCATTCTGGCTCCGATTATCATGGCACCTGGTTGCCTCAAACCGTACGCAGAGCACTGCTACGTTACACAAAACCCAACTCCAAGATATTATCCAACTTTCTGGGTAGAGGTACTGATGCCATCGAGAGTTTCTTGTTGAATCGTAAGTGCGTGGGTATCGATATCAACCCATTGGCTGTCACATTAAGCCAACGAAACTGCTCGTTTATGCTACCGTTTGAGTCCAAGATCAAGGCCAGTAATAGACCTGTGATTCTACAAGGAGATTCGAGACAATTATCCAACCACGCTTTGTTTAAAGATGAAGGGTTCGACCACGTACTCTCGCATCCCCCGTATAAGGATTGCGTCAGTTACTCTACCAACATACCTGGTGATTTATCCAAATTCGCCAACACCAACGAGTTTCAAACCGAGATGGCCAAGGTTATCGACGAGAATTGGAGGTAAATAAAAGCTATTTTTTAGTATTAATTTAGTATGTTTTTAGAGTACTTAAATTAAACGGTAGAGTTACTTTAGGTATTGGTGACAACAGAGAGCATTGCTTCTACGTACCAGTAGGATATCAATTACTACGTACTTATTTGGATAGAGGTTTCGAAGTGGAAGAAATAGTAAAAAATACGATAAAAACGCATTGCTTATTTAACGATTTAATAGATTTTGAAAAGGCAGCGACACTGCCAGATGTTTGGATTGGGTGCCTATCTAAGCGCACATCACGACTTCCTCATATTCACTCATGAATACATAATCACGTTGAAAAAAGTGAAGCGGAACAAAGTGATACCAGTAAACTTACGTACAGTACTGAAAACACCTGATGCCATCCAAAACTGGAAAGCTAAGGTAGACATACGCTATGTACGTAGGCAAATACCTACCTACCCCATGGAGCGAAAGAGTGTAATCATGGGTACGGTATGGGTGTTTAGACCTAAACCACCTCACTACCCCTTCGAGAAATTGTGCAAGTCACGGATGGTAGAGAAATTTGGTAAGGATAATTGTAACTGGGAGGAAGTGTACTTAGAATTCAAAAATGGTAAGGAGGACTTACACCCTATGATGGATCCACCTGAAGGTAAAAAAAATGTCATTTTAAACGCTGACTTCTTCATTTAGAAAAAAACTACGATGAGGTGGAGGTGGAGGAACAGTCGGAATATGAAAAAAAGAGAGAGCTTAAAGTAAAGGAGAACACTCAGATGCTACTCAGCCTTGGGTTAACCGCCGAATTAGGGGACGAGCGGTCCGAAGACTACACCTATCACGACAACCTCATGCTAAAGCAACCACATCCAACTCACCCCCTCAATTTAATTGTCGTACCCCACATACCCAACTACCAACTACCCCCCAACCTCATACCCTACTACCGTAAAGCATTAACTACCATAGCTCACCAAGCTTACAACAAGCTGCCAATCTCAGGTCAATTCATTGTTGGTGTACAGGACTGTCGCCTTTCCAAGAACTACCATTCTAAGCTTATACCGCTTACCCTACTTGTCCTAGAGGACATTAAGAAGGTCCTCGAGGATTCGCAGTTCTGCCTCAAAGAGATGGTCGTATGTGTCCCTGATGGTTACCAATGCAACCGCAATTTAGAATTGTTTGCTATGCCTGTTGAACCTTCTATCCTTGATATTAAAGGAAAAAACCCTATCCCTCACGTTCCTATCGTCCATGTAAGTATTTTTTATAGATCTGTACTGATATTTACTTAGGCTATCTATCTCGTTTTTATGAAGTTGAGTTAAATTTTTAAAATAAAATTTTGGAAAAGTAGTTTAACTTTTTTATAATTATATACTATGTACAAGTTGTTTGTAGATAATTGTATTTGTCCCAATATCAAAATAAGTGATTTAATCTAGATTAAAATATTATGTACACATTTTCACTATAAGCTTAATTAATCCCTACTACCATTTAATTTAAAATTTTAAACAGGTTAGTTTTTGAGATTCTACTACTATTGAACAATATTTTATGTTCAATTAACTTTCTTAAGAAGTTGATTGGTAATTATTAAGATTTCTAATAAGCTTTGTTTTAAAATTAATCATCAAACTTTATAAAGTTAATTAGCGTTATTTTTAAAAGTAAATTATAGTAGCAATTTTATATTAGTACAAATAAAAAAATGTCTTTTATTAGAATTTTATGAATAAAAATAAATAAGCAAAAAATTGATACTATAGTTTTAATATAATAATTTGGTACTATATTAAAATTTTTTATTAATTAGGCTTAAATTAAAATTAATTATTTAAAATAACCAGAAAAATACTAGTTTTATATTTACAAAAATAAAAATTATTTTTAGGTTTGTTTTTGAAAAAAATATATATAACTTAAAATATCAGAATTTAGTATTTTAAGTTATTAATATATATATAATTTTTAAAAGTTAAATAAAATTTTAGCTGTATATTTTGAAATTTTTATATTTATTTTAAACTAATTATAATTAATTTTTTTAATCTTTTTATATTAGTAATTAAAAGTATTTTAGTAACTTATTATATTAAAAAACAAATAAATAAAAAATTAGCTACTTTTAAATATTGCTAATTTTAATATTAAAAACTTAATAAAAATTATTTACCTTAATAAGGTAAATAAAATATTATAATAATAGTTTTACATTTATATAAATAGAGATAATAGTCTTTAGTTTAATTTTAAATAATAGATATAAATAATTTAAAATATTAAAAATTAATATTTCAAGTTTATATATATTTAAATTTTAAGAATTTTATTATTATAAACTACTTATAGTTTTTAACATTAATTACATTAATACTTTCTTTATTTTAAAATAAAAATTCTATTATTAATTATTTTATTTTATTATTCTTATTAAATATAAAAAATTTAACTTTTAAAAAAATAATATTTTCCTACTTTAGAATTATTAAGTTATATTTAGCTTTAGTTAAAATAGGTAAAATTTTAATAATTATCAAAAATTTATCTTATATTAGCAATTATTAAGGTATATTAAAATATTTAATTTAGTATTATAAATTTAAAATTAATTAATTTTATTATCTATTATAAATAAATACTTTTTATAAATTTTAGTTTAAATTTATTTTATTTTATTATTTTACTTTTAGTTGTATTTTAGCAACTTACTAATAAATTTACTATAAATACTTTATTAGTACTAAATAGCTTAATACTTCTCTTTATTTTATATATTATACTTATTATTATTTTTATTAGACTTTTAGTTTACTATATAAATATTTATTTAAAAAATAATGCTATACTTTTTTACTCTTATATTACTTTATTATATATTTTGTATTTATAATAAATTATACTTTATATCTGATTTAAATAGTAAAAGTATTATAAAAAAGTTAAAAATTATATATATTTAAAGTTTTAATTTTTTAAATTTTTATATTTATAAAATATATTATATTATAATGTTAAACTTTTTAATTAAAAGCTTTTAAAAAGCTAAAATTTATATATTAATTTTTTAAATAAAATATATTATAAAAAAGTACTTTTATAATAGTAAATTATACTTAAATAATAAAATTTTTATAATATTATAATAAATTATTAAAGTAAAAAAAATTAATAATTTAATAATAAAAAAGCAACCTTTAAATAAAATGAAAACCTAGTTTTTAGTTATTAAAAAGCATAAAAAATATACTTATATTTTTTAATTAATTTATATAAATATAATAAATAGTAAAAATAAAACTTTTATTTAAAGTAATAAAATTAATTTTAATTAAATAATAATAATTAAAATAGTAAAAAGTATAAAAAGTATATTTATTAACTATTTGAATTTTTAAATTAATAATTACTAACCTTCTTTAATATTTATTATAAATATATCTTTATTTAAAAAAAAATAAGTTAGTAGTTTTTTAAATATTATATAATATTTTTTAATTTATTATTTTTTAGATTAAGTATTTTAAACTTTAATAAATTAAAAAAATAAGCTAAATAATATAATTTTAAAAAAGTAGTTAGCTTAAAATTTATAGCTTTAAGTATTTTTTAAAGTAAACATTAATATTATATAATATATACTTTTAATATTTAAGAAAAACTTTTAAAAAATATAATAATTTTAAAATATTTACTATATTAGTAGTATTATTATTATTTTTTAAAATAAATAAAAACTAAAAAATTAAAATTTTATTTATTAAAAAATAATAATTTAAAGAAAATTTTAGTTAAATTAAATTAATTAATTTTAAATATTACTTTATTAAGTTTAAACTTAATAAATAAATTTAAATTTTTTAATTTTTTAAGTTTTAAAGTATTTTAAATAATTTTACTAAATTAATTAAAACTATCAAGTTTAAATTAAAATTTTTTAAATTATATTTTATATAAATTTATATAAATTAATAATTAACTAAATAAAAAACTATATATTTTTAAAATTAAAATTTTTAAAAAGTACTATTAAAAATATACTTACTACTACTTAATATTTTTTTTAATTTAGATATATTAAAATATAGTTAAATTTAAAAAAAAAAAACTTAAATAATAGAAATTGCTTATTTTAATAAAATAAATAATAAATTAATGTTTTAAATACTAATATAAATCTAATTTTTTATAAAATTTTAAGCTAAAAATTTATTATATATTTATTATATTTATATATTTAATTTTATTTAAAAGTTAATATAGTATATTACTAAGTTTTATATTTATTTTTATATACTTTTAGTACTTATAATATAATTTTAGCTTTATAATTACTAAAGTATATTTATTTATTTAAATATATTATATATTATATTATAAATATCAAATATTAATATTAAATAAAGTAAGTTTAAACATATTATATTTTTAAATCTAAATTTTTTATTTAGATTTTTAAAAATATAATAAACTAAAATAAGTAAAATATTATTATTTTAAATTAAAATACTTATTATATCTTAAAATTATAAATTATTTATTTAGTATATAAATATAATAAATAATATAAAGCTAAATTAAAAAATATAAACTATTTAAGTTTTATTTTTATTAGATTTAAAAATACTAGTTATTTTATTTAGTAAATATATAAATTTAAGTTATATATTAAAAATATATTTATTTTTACTTAAGTAAATCTATTATAATAAATATAAATATAAATATAATTTAGTAGTATAATTATATATATACTTTTATTATTTAAATAGTTAAGCTAATTATATTAATTAAACCAAAATATAATTTACATTATATTTTAAGTTTATAATTATACTTCTTATTATAAAATTCTAATTAATTAATATTTTAATATTTTAATATTTTAATATTTTAATATTTTAATAATAACTATAATTATATTTTAGCAATATAAAAAAATTATAAAATTTATTAATAAATTAAATAATAAAAAACTTTATTTATAAAATTAAATATATAATATAGTAATATTTACTAAAAAATACTAATAAAGATTTTTTTTACTAAAAATTATTTTAAACTACTTTTTAAATCTTATTTTTTAATTTAAAAATATTTTTATATAATATTTATATTATTAAATTTAAAATTTTAATATATATTTATATTTATTACTTATAATATTTAAATAATATATATGTATATTATTTATAATAAAAAGATATATTATAGTATTAATTCTAAAAAATAAATAAAATATTATAATATAAATTTAAATATAACTTTATTAATATAAAGTATTTATAATATAATATAAATATATTATAATTTAAGCTGAAATATAATACTTTAGTTAGTCTATTAAACTTGAATACTTAATACTTTAATTATACATTAATATTATTTTTTATAATTAATATAAATTTAAGTTAAAAATAATATCGTTCTTATTAGAAGTTAAACTGTTAAAATATTTAATAGTATTAACTTACTAATAAAGTATAACTTTAATTAGAACTTTTTAATAGTATTATTACTATATTATTAATACAATAGATATTATTTTTCTAAATAATCTATTAACTACTTAACCTGTCTCAAAAATAATTATTATTTCAATTCTATATATTTTACTTAACTTTCTTATAAGTAAACAGTTAAGTATACTATTAAAAAAATTTTTTTGCTTTAAATTAACTTTTATATATTTTATTTTTATATTACTATTTTCATATTTCTAAAATTTTAAAGTATAATTAAGCTAAGGCACTTAGCTTTAACTAGATTAAATAGTAAGAATTTATATACTTACTATTAAAATAAGCTTACTAATATACTAAAGTACTTACTAAAAAGCTAAGTCTACTAATATACTCAAGTGTTTATCTTTTATTTAAACTATAATTAACTATATTACTATTTTTAAAATAGTTATTTAGTAAAAACATAATAGTATTTTATTTTTTTATAAATTATAGTTATAAACATTTAATTATAAATTATATGCTTTAGTTATTTATTAAAGCTATATATTTTTTATTTAATTTATAAACTTTTTTAAAATAATTTTAATAATAAAACTTTTACTATATAAAAACTAAATATATTTAATATAATTTTATATAATTAAATTAAAAAAAAGTAAAATATTAATATTTTTATATAGTTTTTATTATTATAATAATATAGAAAGTAATAATTATAAAATATATATATGTTTAAATATTATAATAAATTAATAATTTTTGAATAGTTTTTTTTTAAAACTTAAAATAAAACTATTTTAGTAAATTTAAATTTTTATAGCTATATAATAAAGATATTAGCATTAAATCTACCATTTATATATATTAAATATATAATTTTATATACTAAAAGCATTATTTTTATTTATTAAGTATTTTTTATACTTTTAAAATAATTTTTATTTTAATAATATATTTAATAATTTATAAAAAAAATTTATTTATATAGCAAAACTATATTAAATTAAATAATATTATTTAAATAATTAATATACTTTATATATATAGTTTTATAAATAAAATATTTTTATTTAAATTAAATATATTTAAATTAAATTTATTTAATAAAGCTAAATAGATTAATCTACTATTTTAACTTTTTTAGAATTTAAAGTAATATATTAAAGCTTTATTTTAATATAATATATATTTTAATTATTTATACTAATTGTAAATATATATATAATATAAGTTAAAATTATATATATATATATATTTTATTTTTATAAACTTTATAAACTTTTTAAACTAATTTAAAGATTAAAAGTTAAATATTTTTAATATAATTGCTAACTATATAACTA
>JAWQFY010000640.1:0-24483 GCA_037055185.1 Capillidium rhysosporum | reverse complement strand
TAAGAGGTTTAGATTTTTCGGTAATTCAAAATAAGAAGGTAGCTTTAGTTGGAGCTTCCGGATCCGGTAAATCTACTATATTCGCATTACTTCAAAGATTCTATAATATTGAGAAAGGAGAAATCGACGTAGAAGGTAAAAATTTGGAGCAGTGGAACGTACCCTACCTCAGATCAGCACTCTCCATGGTAGGTCAGGAACCAGTTCTATTCGATATGACAGTTGCTGAAAATATTGCTTACGGAGCTGAAGAGCCAGTTACTCAACAACAGATCGAACAGTGTGCTAAGATGGCTAACGCGCACGATTTTATCACTCGGCTCTCAGAAGGGTACGATACTAGGGTAGGTGAGCGAGGTGGTAAACTTTCAGGTGGCCAGAAGCAGCGTGTAGCTATTGCTAGAGCTTTGATTAGAAACCCTAAAATTCTTATGCTCGACGAAGCTACCTCGGCTCTTGACTCTCAGTCGGAACATGTTGTACAACAGGCACTTGATAATGCTTCTGCCAATAGAACTACTATTACCATCGCTCATCGTCTTTCTACGATTCAGGATTCGGATTTAATTATTGTGTTCCGAGAAGGTAAAAGGGTTGAGATGGGCACACATGACCAGTTATTAGCCCTTAAAGGTTACTACTATTCTTTAGTTAACCAACAGAACCTTTCCGCGAACAACCAATCCTAAATCATTTCTTTTTGTTAACTTAATATCTTTATTTTAATAAATTATTATTTTTTGTTATAGTATATTTTTTTATTAATTTGTTATTAAATTATACATTTTCTACTTGTTTTTTTTTGTATAGTTTTGATGTTTTTAGAACGGGTAAAGTACTTTTTTTACATTAATAATACAAAAATAACATAAAGTTACTATATCCATATAATAAATAAATTGTAATCAAGCTACTACCTATTACTAATCCAATAGAAAGGAAGATTCTCCCTTTACTCTGGCATATAAGCTACAACCATTCCATTTCTTTAAATTTATTATCTACTACACGTCACTACTTTGTTTGGCGCATAGTATAAATAATCTTGCTTTTATCCCTTTAAATTTGCTTGGCTCCAAATCGCTCATTTTAATTTTTACTATTTTTAGTAAGTTGGAAGTTTGAAACAGCTATACCGAACCAATTCTGATTTACGTTTTATTTAACCAATAAAAAAGGATAAACTAGCTTCGTGATTTTGCTTCGTTTACTTTTTACAGTAAATGTTTCTTCATCTTCATCAACCTTAATGTCAGTCTAAATATTAGATCAATTCAACTTTTAAAAATTTTTAGCTAATCCAAAAGATTTGTAACAACCGATAGTTGGAATATCAATATGAAAATACCAACAACTTCGATAATTAATGTATCCATAGTGAAGATATTATAGCTGAATAAGGGCCTATTACTACAGTTAATTTTAATTGAAAGTATACTATTATTATTAACTAAGAGGAAGGTAATTATACCTAAACATTCCAAACGTTTTGGCTAAAATAAATATGTTTCTTTAAGTAAACTTTAAATACTAAATTTTAATTATGTAATTTAGGCTTTTATAAAGACTTTAGTTCTCTATATAATATTTTTTAAACTTATAACTACTACTATACTAACTCTACTAGCTTAGATCATTTATTTTAATTTTTTGGATATTTTGTTTACTTTGAAATATATTTTAGAGTAGTTAAACCTTTTATACTACTATTTATATCTATTAGGTGTATAGGTATCTTAAATTATATATATATAAATAGGCAATTAGCTACTTTTAAAAGTAACTATTTTAAGTTTAAAAATTCAAACATTAAAAAAATTAAGCTAACAAAATTAGCTAATTATATATATTTGCTTTTCATATATTGAAAAGTTAATAATATTTAATATACTTTACCAAATTTTATTTAATAATATACCTACTACTATATAGTAGATACACTTTTTTAAAAATTTATATACTAATATGTATTTAAATATTAATTATTAAAAAACTTTAAAATTCTATACTTTACAAATAATAAAATACTATACTTAAATTATATTTTATATATATATAAGTTCATAAGTACTTTAAATAAAAATAAAACTATAATATAGTAAGATTTTATTTTAATATATACTTTTAAATCTTAAAATAGCTATATTTACTTAAATATATTAAGCAGATCTAATTTAAATATACTTTTAAATATTTAAAATTAACTTTTTTATAGCATTATATATTATAAAAAAATAAATTTTAGACCTAGTAAAATATAAAAGCTAAACTTTTAAGCTATAAAATATTTTTAACTTAGTTTAAAAAAATGATAAATATAGTATAAAGATAAAGCTTTTAAATTAAAAGTATACTTATTATAAAAAATATGCAAAAATAGTATATTGACTATTTAAGTAATATAACATATTTTTATTCTAAGTTATAAAAATATAGTAAATGTATATTAATTTAATTAAAATTATAACTTATATAGCTAATTTTAGCTTATATTAATAAATAGTTTTAAAAGTATAAAAGGTTATATTTAATATATATATATTTTTTAAATTTTTTGCTTAGCTTAATTATATAAAGTTATATATAATTTAAATATAAACCTAATTAAACTTTTTTAGTTATTCTTTAAAATTTTCAAAGTATATTATTATATTTATTAATTAAAAAAATAGTATTTTTACTATATAATTATTTAAAAAATAGGAGTTTATAGCTTATTTCATACTTATTTAATAGGTATAAAAGTATAAAAATAAGCTAACAATTATAAAAATTATTATATTTATAACTATAAGCTATAAATATTAAACATATATTAAAAAATAGTTATAAAATTAAAAATATAGCTAAAGTTATACTTTAGTTAAATAGTTAGCTTTTATTATAAGCAAATATAAAAAGTATATATATTATTTATTATAAATACTTTTAAGCTATAATTAGTTTAAGCAAATTATAAAATATTACTTAAAATCTTAAAATCTTAAAATAGCTAAAATATTAGCTTAACTTACTTTATATAGCAAAGTAAGTTTAATGTTTATATAATTTAAAATATTCAAAGTTATTTTCTTTTTTTACTATATTTAGAAAAAAAATATAAAGTTATAATTTTATTTTTTTATGAATTTTTAAGTATAAATAAAATTATATAGTTTTTAAACTTTATAAAATATTAAAGCTTTATTTTAATATTATATTATATTACTAATTTAGTTTGAAAAAATAATTAATATAAGTTAAAAACACTTTTTTAAAAGAGAAAGTGCTTTTTAAGTATATTAATTATTTAAATAGCATTATTTAAATCTATATAGCTTTACTATATAAGTAAATTCAAATTTAATAAGTATAAAATTTTATATATTTGCTTAAATAGTTTTATTTAAAGTTTTTTTAAAAAGTTTATTTAAAAGTCTATTAAGCTATTTTAATATATATAAAGTAAAGCTTTATATATTTTACTACTTTTTATACTGTTATAATAACTAAAAATTATATTAAAAATATTAGTATTAAGATTTTTAATTAGCTTTTTATATAATAAAAAATATATAGCCTTTAATTATATAATTTTAATAATATAATTAAAGTTTAAAATTTATAGCTACTAGTAATAAATTATAGAATTAAGTATAAAAAAATATTATAATAAATAATAAACTAATATTAAATACTACTAAAATTTTAAAATTTTTTGCTAAGTATTTATAAATTTATTAAAATATTAATTTTATTTAAATATCAAGTACTTTAAACAAACTTTTTATTAAGTTTTATTTTTAAAATTAATAAAAATTAAATGTATTACAAAAATAAAATAAGTATTAATAGCTTATTAATAATTATTTAATTTTTTTCAACTTTAAATATAATAAATATATATTTATAATAATTATTAAACTTAATAGCAATATTTAAAAAAATTATAATTTAAAAAAAACTAAAAGAAGTAATAAAATATAATTTATTAATATTTAAAAAAATTAATAGGTAGTTCTAAATCTATTAAATTTAATACACTAATTTAATTTATTCTATAAATTATTAATATAGCTTAATAGCTATTTTATAATAAGTATATTAAAAAAATTTAAAATTTTTGCTATAAAAGCTTTAAAGTATATAGAAGTTTAATATAATTATCTAAAACTTGCTATATTAAAGCCCAAATATTCTCAATAGAATTAAAATTAAGTAAATAAAATAGCTACTTAAAAATATTAACTTTTTTCTTTTTAAGTATATAGTAGTAAAAGTAGCTTTATAAGGTAGTACTTTATTATATATTAGAATAGTATAATTAATTATAAGTTTTATTTTTTTAATAAAGTAAATATAGTATTTATATAATATTTTAATATAAATATTAATAATAAATAAGTTATTTATTTATACTAACTTTAACTTATTAAACATATTTAGTATACTATATATATTAACTTTAAATTTTTTAAAATAGTTATAGTTATTATAAGTATAAAAATTATAAGCTAATCCTTATTTAAACTAATATATTACTTTATTATTATAAATTTTAAATTTAATAAAATAATATTTATTAGTCTAAATAATCTTTAATAGTTAGTTAGAAGTTTTTAATAATATATTTTTAAAGTATTATAAATGTTAACAAATTACTTTAATTATAATTACTTATTTTTAACTATCTTTATAGCTTTTAAGCTTTAATTAATTTAATAATTTAAATATTTACTTTTAAATTTAGTCTTTTAACTAAGCTTGTTTATTAACTTTAGTATTTAATATACTATTATTATAAAATTTTATTAATTTATTAATAACATTTAGTTTAAATTATAATACTTATTTTTTTAGCCTTATATTAAATACTTTTCTAATATTATAACTATAAAATTTAACAAATATTAAACTTATTTTTAAAATTCTTGCTATAGTATTTATATTTATACTTTTTTTAGTTATATTAATAATGGCAAGCTTTTATTTTTAAGGTAAAATTTTACATACTATTTTAAACTTTTTTATTATTTAATAAATTTTAATTTTTTAAGTATATTAATTATATATATTTTAATATATATAAATTTGCTATTAAAATTTATAAATAAATATTAAATATTAAATTAATATATTAATTTTTTATTTATAAAATTTTGATTATAATAAAAATTAATACTTTAAAAAATATTATAATAAAAGGCTTGCTTAAAATACTTAATAATTAATTAAAATTAAAATTTTAAAAAATTTATAAATACTTAGCAAAATTTTAAAATTTTTAGTAGTATTTAATACTAGTTTATTATTTATTATAATAAAAAAATAAAAAAATTTAGTTAGTAAATACTTACTAATGTTTGTAAATATATATATATATTTAAAACTTTTATTAAAATTTTAAAACTTTATCTTAAAATACTGTTTTTAATATTAAAATAGCCAAAATATTAATTTATTTTATTAAATAACTTTAATTTAAATAAAATTAAATAGTTTTTAAACCTTGTAAAATATTAATATAAAGTTTTGATATTATAGTATTTTACTAAAAAAATTAAAAAAGTTAGTTTAAAAGTATAAATAATATTTAATACTTATAAAGCTTTATTTTAAAAATATATAAATATTTATTTAATATTATAAATAAAGTTACTATATTTTATACTACTATGATAATTAAAATTAAGCTTTTTAACTAGTATTAAAGTATTATTATAGTTTTTTATATAATAAAATATACTTTTAGCTTAGATTTTAACTGAAATAAAAATATTTAAGCTATATATATAAAATATATAACTTATAAAAAAGATTTACTAAAATTACACTTTACTTTTTTATATATAATATTAAAAAAATACTAATAATTTATAAAACTATATTAAGTATATATAGTTTTTATATTATATAAGTCTTATTAATAAAGTTATTTTAAAAACTAATAGTTAATAATAAAAAATCTTTTTTTATAAGTTAAAATTTTAAATAAACTAACTATTTAATAATTAGTTTATTTTTTATATTATTTTATATTTAGCTAAATTTAACTTATAAAAGTTAAAAATGCATTATTTAATTAATTATAACTTTTAAATTTAATTTAAATATTTAAATAATTTTTTTTCAAAATTATATAAATATATTTTTCAATATTATTTAATAACTTTTAAACTTTACTTGATTAAAAAAATAACAAAACTTTTATTAAAACAATATATAGAAAAGTAAATATTTATAACTTTTTTATTAGTAAATACTTTACTTATTTTTATATACTACTTTAGCCTTATTTTATTCTTCTTCTTCTTCTTTATGATACTTATTTTTAATATTAATATAAATTTATTTTCTTTATTAATTATAAATAGCTAGTAAATATTATAAAAATTAAATTATTAAGATATTAAAAACTAACAACATTATTTATAAGTTAAAAAGATATTATAAATATTTTGTTTTTTTCTTTACTTAGTTATTACTTTTTTACTATACTATAACAAGTTTTTATTATATACAAAAATAATAAAAGTATAAGTAAAACTTTTAAATATTTAAAGATAGTTTAGAAAAAAAACGTTATATATTTTAAATGTTTTTTATAGCATCAATAACTAAATAAATAATTTGATTTCTACTACCATCTTTTTTTTTAAGTTTAGCTTATATCTCTATAACTAAAAGAGGAACAGTTTTAGCTTAAATATTTATTCAAAGTATATTAACTTAACTTCCTATTATAATTGTAGCTGAAGAATTTAGAGAAACGTTTAACTTTTTCTCATTCTTAATTTCTGTTATCACTTTTTATTTATACTATGCTCTATATAAATTTTTTAATTAGAATAACTTTAGCTGAAGTACTAAAAATTAATAAGTTCTTCCTTATTGAAAAAGTGAACCTTCTAGAAATTGTTAATTAAAAATTAAGCACTATAAAGTTTAAAAAAGATGATTTTTTTTAACCGAGAATAAAAACAAACTTAATCGAAAATTAATTTTAAAAGAACCGATTAAAATTAGGGTAAATTTAAATTTAAAATATAATTTCTATTTATTTTTATATAATTGTGTTAAAAAACTTTTTTTTTAAATTATAAACTTTTATTAATAATTTATTTAGTAGTTTACCAACTAAGATATACATTTTAGTACATAGTGATGCTTATAGCTCTATATTACTTTTTATAATAAAAGATGCTTTCGTTAAAAATTTGATTTTGAAAGTTTAAATTGGTTGTTATATTTTATTGAACTGTATATCTGTCATCTTTAGCTTTAACTTTAGCTTTGTAGTTAAATAATATCTGTCAACAATTAAAAATTCAGACTCAATCAAATAAGGTACATCATTAGTAATAGGAGATAAGCAGCGATGTTCAGATGAAGTAATATATTCGTTTTAATAAAATGAAAAACTGCTAATGCATCAGTAAACTGCAAAAAGTAAAAATAAATAGCAAAAAAAGGTATACAGTTATAAATTTAAATGTAACAACAGGATACATTTAACAATAAGTTAATCGACCCATTAGTTTTATTTACAGAGGTAGACTGTGACTAGAGTAAGAAGTAGAACTAAATTAAAGCTAAAATAGAAGTTTGGTAAAGCGTAGGAAGAGATGATGGAAGTATCGAATTTAAAACTAGGGTTCTTGACGTTAGCGTAGGGCGAATTAGGGTAGTTGATGTTGTTGTCGGTTTTATCTAACTTATCTACACCTAATTTGTCGGTAGTAGTAGCTACTAAGGAACGGTTATCGTTGATCGGGAAATCTTGAGAGAGTGACCATACCATTACCCCTTTGAGGTCGTTCTTCTTAATATAATCGATCTTTAAAGCTGCAGCTCTAGCGGATTCGTAACTTATCATCATCTTCTGATCTTCGTACCAACCCCAGTTCGATTTAGCTTCGTCATCCCAAATAGTTTCAAACTTATCCCATTTGATAGCACTGGTACCAGCATAACCACCATCACCCACTTGGACTGACATTTCTTTATCGTAAGATGTAAAAAGTTTCTTCTCCTTACAACCGCGGAATACTACCGCATAAGCGGGGATACCTAACAACAGTTTGTTAGCAGGTACACCGTATTTGAGCATAAGTTGGATACTCGTATCTACTGAAAGTACCCCTTTGGGACCTAACAAGTTGGAAGCGTGGTAAGCTACGTCGCTGAAAGGTCCTGAGAAATCGTAAGTCATCGTGTTGTAGTATTCGATGTAGGGGTCGATTCCTTTGAAATCGTAAACTTTCAAAAAGTATTCGGGAGCAGGTAAAGCTAAAGTAACGTAGGCTCTGAAACTGAGTTTAGATTTGAACTTTTCATCGAACTCTTTCAACAAAGCTACCATATATTTAGCATCATCTTTGTTACCTTTTACTCCTAACTTTTCAAACCCGTAGACTGGGAACTCCCAATCCAAATCGACGAAATCGAAACCAAAATTCTGCATAAGATCTATTACCGAATCTACAAACGTACTACGCGAATCTGCATTCTCTACCATAGTACCGAAATCTCCTAAAATAGATATACCTACTTTTACATGTCGATGTTCTTGTTTAATCTTAATTAAACTACCTAAATGCCCAGTTAAAACTTTATCTTTACCCACATCGGAAGTGGTAAAGTTAACTATTGCTTTGTTATCTTTTATATCGGCGAATGCATACAAAATATGGCTCACTCGGTCCAAATCAAAATTTTTAAAATCGTACACCTGCGGTATATTCTTACCTAAGTAATAGATGGTGTTGATATAGTCGCACAGGTAAGTCGACAAATATAATAGTAAAGTTAGTAGCTGGATATTAAGTTTTATTTGCATCGATAAATATGATCGTCAGTTGTTAGTTGGTAATTAAAATGGAAAGAAGTTTTAACAAATAACGTACAGCTCAAATAGGTACTTCGGAAAAAAAGGGGCAACTGAAGCCAGTGTTAATAAAATGAAAGGAAAGGGTTTCGTTTAAACTAAGTTTTCATCCGCCACTTTTTACTGGATTTCGTATCAACGTGATTTATCATCCAAATGATCAACGATCCAAGTTTAAAAGTTGCTTATTCTAAATTGGTACCACCGTTACCAAAGAAAATTTACTTTAGGTAGTACAGTTTTAGAATAATTTAGTACCATTACCTAATATAGATATTCCTTACCAATAAATTTGAAGTTTATAACAATCCTACCTTCAATAGAGCGTAATAACTTATATTGGAATCGAAGTTTGGATGCATTACCCGAATTTGACTAATTGTCTGGTATACATTTCAATCCGATATACTTTTTATTTCTAACTTCGGTTAATTTGACAAGTTAAAATTAGCTGAGACATCTGTAACTAAGTTTTATTACTTAGTTAGTGGTCATCTCTAAAATTTAAGTTTACGTTTATTGGATAGATAATTAAAAGTTATTAGATTATGACTCGGTTCGATAATAGTCTAAAAGAATATATTTTAAATAATTCTTAGTATAAAGAAGTATGTACCGTCATATTTAGTCCTAATTAAGAATATTTAATAGGCTAATACCCGCCTATATTTCACTAACTTTTAATAGTAGATAAATCTTTTAAATTGATTTGAAAAATTTAAATCTTTTTATACAAATTAAAAAAATATTTTTAGGAAATACTGTCAATTTTAAAATTCTTATTTTTTAAGAAAATTTTATTTATTTTACTCATTCCAATATGTAACAGTATAAAGTTACTATTGTAATTATAAAAATTAATAGTCAATAAACATTTTATATTTGAATTTAGTTAGTTATAATAAAAATAGATTAATTAATTTAAATTATTAACTATACCTAGTATATTTTAACTTATATAGTAGAGATAATAATAAACCTTAATAAATTTAATTTATTAAAACTATTTAATAATTAAAATATTATATTATATTATATATTCTAAAAAATTCTATTAATATAAAAAATTATTAAAATTTTAACAAATATAAATAATATATAAATAAATAAGATTAAAAATAATAATAATAAATTTAATAAAAAAAAGTAAAATAGTATATTAAAATTAAATTATTAAAAAGCAAAAGTATATTTAAAATTTATAATATATAAAATAATTTAAAATAAATATTTTTATAATAATTAAGTTAAAAATAGTAATTTAAAATTTTCAACTTATAAAGTAATCTAAATTATAACATATAAAATAATTTATATCTTATTTTTATAAGTTTATTAAAATGCTAATTACTTTATAAAATTATATTTTATATATAGCTTTAAATTTATAACTAAGTATATTAATTATTACTTTATTATAGTAAAACTTAATAATAAGAAAATATAGCAAAAAATCTATAATTATAAATATTTTTAATTACTTATTACTTTTATTTTTTATATTTTATATTATATTATATAAATAATTTAAAAATATTGAAAAATAGAAAAAAATTATTAAAAATTATTAAAAAATGTATATTATTTATTATATTTTAGTTAATTTATTTAATATTTTTTATATTTAAAAAATTAACTAAATTAACTTTTATTATAAAACTCTTACTAACAAATAGTAAGCTTTTTTAATACTTTTTTAGTATTTTCTTTAATTGTTTTAATCTATTTTTTCAAATATGTTAAAGCTGTGCCCTATAATAAAAAATGCTACTATCTTTTGATATAAATACTTTATCTATATTATTTTCAAATATTTGCTACTAGTAGGTTTGCTTTTCTTGCTACTTGTATTATAAATTAACTTTCTTTCATTTACAAACTAATTAGTTTCACTGGAAAAACTCCATATATCCAAACTAGTATAATTAACTATTAGATTGTTACTATTATTACCTTTCTTGCTAATAATAACACTAATATTATATTAATTTTCTAGTATATATTTGCAGAAAGGTTTATTTTATTTGTAACTACTATATTATTATAGTACTTTGTACTTTATAATCTAAATGTTAGCCTTAATATGATATCTTAGACTAGCTGTCATAATAGCTATATATATATTTATAAAATAAAAGCACAAATATAAATAAAGTTCAAATACTTTTTATTTGAAATTTTGATTTACTTTTATGATTTTTAATATAATATTATAAATTTATCTAACTTTTTTTCAACTAAGTAAATTATAAAGAATATCTGCAATCTGAATTTTTTATAAAGTAACTGTAAAAATTTTATAGTATCTATTATGAAAATTTATTATAAAACAAAGGAAGTGTATTTGAAAAAAATGCTTTTACTAGTTTTATCAAATTAAATACTTATTTTAAATATATTTTAAAGATTTTTATATATTAATAAAGTAAATAATTAAAAGTACTGTATCCTACTATTTTTAACTGATTAACAGTTTCACTAAAACTAGATCAGTATTAACTAAGCAGTAGTTAGCTAAAGCATCACAGAAAATAGTCCAATGGCTCCTAATTTTAAATTAATGTTCAGTAACGTAAAATGGTTTATCTAAAAAGCTTACGTTTCCATCTTCTCTATTTAAATTTGGCCTAACATGATCTGGGGCTGCGGCAAAAGTATTAAAATGCGCATTTTCAACTTCAAGGATAGAAGCTAAATTACCACATCTGTAGCAATAATTAGGGGCCGACCAAACAGTAGAAAGCATGCCTTGAAAAAGTACCTAAAACTGGTTTATATTTTTTAGAATTGCTATTCATACTTGGTAACCTTCCATACATAATTGATGTGCTCTCAATATATGCTCCATTCCGTTGAGATGTAAAAATTGTTTAACAACGGATTTCCCAAAAGTATAACCGGCACCTCTAATAAACATTAAAATAATGAAATAAAATAATGAACCTAGGGGAAAGTGCAAATTCTTCTTTATCAGGATCAGGATCCGACCATACTAAATCTGCCATTGGTCCTTCATGAGGAATTTCTATACAAATAAGTACTAGAAAAGAACATAGGGATACCTTTAAATCGATCTAAAACTTTAATCTGATCTAACCAGTGAATAGAGGGAGACAGGCCTATTTTGTTAGATTATTATGACTTGGTATTTCGAAAAAATTTTATTACCGCCATGCACACAAAATATAGCATTATCAATTACAACGCTTAATGTCAGAAAGTCGAATAGAGATGTAAAATATGTCCATACATTTGTATTACCATATTTTTTTAAACACTCCGTATAAAAACCATAAGTCTAAATTCATTAAATTTATGTTTAAAAATAAACACAAACCTGAGTAACCGTTCTAGATTCATGATTTCCTCTTACAAGTTGAATACGCGAGGGGTACCTTAATTTTAAGCATACCAATAAACTAATAGTTTCTACCGAATAATAACCTCTATCAACATAATCACCTAAATTTTTAAAATGACTTCAAAAACTAAATATTACCTAAAAACAAATAATTTGTATCGGGCGGATATCCTCCAATCTTAAAAATCTCTAGTAAATCATAAAATTGTCTAATTCCAATCAGCTTAGTAAATACGACAAGCTATAATTTGATTAAAAGTACCCATGAATATCTCCTACAACTGTTACAGGACTGTTGATGTAAACCACATTACTTTCGTCGATTAACTTTTCTTTAAGCTTTTCACAAATTTGTCGTATAAGCAAACTGTCTAAGAGCTTCCCTTGTAATAAATGACTAATACATACGTCGATGTCTAGTTGAACCATAGCTTAACCTTGAAATTAAAATTTTATCTGATTTGTACTTAGGCGTCACAACTCAGAGTTCGGATTTTCGGGAAATATATGGGCGAAAATAGTCTCAAATTTATTATTTATTTGGTTGTAATTCAATACTTAATGTTCAATCAAATTTAATTTTGACTCAGATTTAAAACTTTTACTTAAAATCAACTTTATTAAAAATTTAAAAAAAATCATTTAGATAATCTACCAATAGCTCAAACTTACAGATAGTATATTTTTCAAAGATGTATTTTTGTAGCTATAAATCTTAAGCTAAAGCTATTTTATTAAGGTCTATAGCAAAAAGCTATAGCTTTTTATAGTTACTTATAAGTTTTTTTATATTTTTCTACTAGTTTTTTTGTAAAACTTAGCTTTATAAAATAGATATACTTAGTATAATTCTAAAAATTAATAATATTTTTTACTATACTATATATAATAGATAAAATATAATTTTAGTAAAAAATTTTATAACATTTTTTAAGCAAATTTTAAAAACCATCTAAATATTTTAATTAAAGTAAGGCTTAAGTTATATTTTAGTATTAGTTAAAAAAGGTTATACTAGCATTTTTAATATAGTTTTTAGTTATTATAGCAGTATAAAAAATAGTAAAATTTTATTTTATAAGAAGTTTTATATTAAAATAACTTAATAGTTTTTAAATAATCTTTTAATAAAACTATAAGTAAATATATATTTTTATAACTAAAAGCTATAAAAGTATTAAAATTTAAATGAAATAGATATAATGCTATATAGTAGATTATTTTCCTTAGTTATATTTACTTTTTAAAAGTTTTTATTTATATAGCTAATAATTTACTATATTTTTAATTAATTTTAATTAATAAATTAATCAAATTTAAAACTTTAATTTTTTTGAAAGTGTAATTAAAAAATTAACTCTTTTAAGTATATTAAAAATCTTTATAGTACTTATACTGTATACATTAATTTTATTGTTTAATGTTAGTTGTCTTATTAAATTTAATAATAAGTACTGTCTCCTAAATTATCTAGTTGTAATATTTTGATTTTTTTAGCAACTTTAAAAAAATTTAGATTATAAAATGCATTATCTTAACTTTATTCTATTTCCAATTACTATAATTTATATATTACCTTAATCTATAGTTAATTATAGCTTATAGCATAGCCTATATAATATTAGAGCAGACACCTATTCCAGGATTTCACAATATGCATATTTATATTTATATTTTAGAAACTAAAATTACATAACTTTTTTTAAGATATTTTGTTTTTACTAGCTTTATAGCAGAAGTATTAAAAAAACTGTAAATTTTAGTATAATTTAGAGATAGTAAATTGTTGCTTCAGCAATTCTTAAAAACACAAGATTATTTCAAAACGCAATATATTGATTTTTGATTATATAACTAAAACATAATTTAAAAAATCAAAATTTAATCATCAGAATTTCCTAAAAGTTCTTTCACATCCAAATCATTTTCAGAGTTAAGTTGCTTTAACCACATCGCTCGGTAAACACCATTGTTTAAGTCGATAAGTTGATTGTGAGAGCCAACTTCCACGACTTTACCATCTACAATGACTATAATTTGATCTACGTTAACTATGGTAGAGAGGCGATGCGCTATGGTGATAGAAGTACGATTTTGGAAGGAGGCAGTGAACGCTTTTTGCAATTCGGCTTCGGTGTTAGAATCCAGAGCAGAAGTAGCTTCGTCTAGCACGACTATTGAGGGGTTCTTGAGTATGGTACGGGCGATAGCTACTCTCTGTTTCTCGCCCCCACTCAACCTTAGACCTCTTTCACCTACTATGGTGTTGTACCCTTGCGGGAACGTTATAATTTTTTCGTGGATATGAGCCAGTTTGGCAGCTTCGTGGACCTGCTCATCACTAGCTTCAGGGTTCCCGTACCGAATGTTGTACATGATGTCGGCGTTGAACAGCACCACGTCTTGGGGAACTACACCGATCAACTCGCGTAGACTCTTTTGCTTGAGTGATTTAATATCTTTGTCGTTAACTTTTACTGCGCCTTCGCTGACATCGTAAAAACGGTTGAGCAGTTTGAGGATCGTAGATTTACCACCACCCGAAGGGCCGACTAAGGCGGATGAGGTACCAGGTTTGATGTGGAAAGAAAGTCCATCTAAAACTCTACGGTCTTTGTCATAGCTAAAGTTAACATTATCTAAGTTTGTTCAAGTTAATGTTTCAGAATCATTTTTTGCACATAATACTTACCAAAAGTTACAGAGCAGGGTTCATGGTTTCGACCATCGATTTCAATTGCGTCTAGAGCATCAGAAATATCTGAATTAGTAACCAAAAGTTTAACCATAGCTTCCATATCAACAAAGTTCTGTTGAACCATGCGGTAAAGAGTGCCAAAGAAGTTTAACGGGGCAGACAGCTGGATGAGGTAACTTATCAACATAACTAAATCTCCGGCTTTTCTGTCGTTCGAGCCAATCTGGCTAGCACATCTTAAACTAGCTGCAAAAGTAGCTAAAGCCAAGATTGTACCTTGTGCTAAGTTTAATATGGGTAAAGTTGCGGTGGATTTAAAGTCGGCTTCCAAATATTTGACAATAGCTTCATCATATCGGTTGATTTCGAATTTTTCAGCTGTAAAAAGCTTAACCGTTTCGTAGTTTAATAAAGAATCGACGGCGATTCCTCTAACTTTGGAGTCGTGTTCGTTCATAACTCTACGGAACTTGGTTCTAATTTTATATTAACACATACTCTACCAAGAAAAATTACCTCCATTCGGTAATAGCTACAGTTAGGACTATGTAGACAATCATAGTTATTCCTATGATTAAAGAGTAGCCTATATCAAAGTAGATAAAAAGTACGACCATAGCGATTACGATATCCAACAGGGTAGGCACTATATTGAACACTAAGTAGTTCATTAAGCTAACTATAGATGACGTACCACGGTCCTAAAAATATTTAAAAAGTGTTAAAAGGAAATAATAGTAATAAGGAACATGGTGATAAACTAATGAAATATAAATATAAACATACCATAGTCCTTAAAACCTCACCAGTCTTTCGTTTCACATGAAACTGCATAGAAAGGTGGTGTAGATGATCAAAAGTGTCTACTGAAACAGCTCTGTTGACAAATTGGTTGATGGGTATTAAAGTCCAATTTTGCAGCCCACTGATTAAACCGTTACTGCCTCTTAAAAGGTTTAATAAAAAGTAAACGAAGATAGCTTCATAAACTTTAGATTTGTTGTTTGTTGGATCAATTAATAGATCTACTATAGTCTTGTACTGTAAAGGTACTAACGGGTTCACAAATCGACCTAAAGCTAACAGTACAAATGCTATTACAATGTATTGTCTTAGTTTAAAAGGTTTAGGCCATAAATAAGGTAGCAAAATATGTAGCTGTTGTGCTAAAGTTAACTTATCTTCCGAAGTTAAAGTTGTTGAAGAATCTGTTGCAGAGTTGACATTCGATTCAATATCATTATTATGATAACTGTATTTTTTAAAAGTTGAAGGTAAACCAGCTTTTAAGAACATTAAACTTAAGAATAATCTTAAAGCAGCAGTAGTTAAAAAAATAGAATAACTATTTAAATATCCATTTTGAACTAAAAATCAATTTAACATTTTATAGTAAAAAAATTACCTATTAAAACTATCCATCTCGTAGAATTTATCAACTCTATAATACTTAGTAAACTACCTAAACCGTGATAATACTTTGAAGTTATAGGTAATGTTAAAATTAAATGAAATGATAAAGTTGACCAAGCTAATAATTGTAAAAACACGTATAAACTATAGTTATTCGAAGTCCAATTTAATTCTATTATACTATCATATAAAATAGCTAATAGATCTATAGTTAACAGAATTATTACAGCAACGTTGTTGTAAATTTGGATGGATTTAGGCAAATATTGATTTATAGGTTCTAAATTGTTTGTAGCTATAAGTGGTGTAGCTTCATCGGAAGTACTAGGATTGTTGGTGCTGTTGTTGTTACTCGAATAAAGTAGTTTTAGGGTATAAAATACTATAAAGTTGACTACTAATACTGGTAAAATCAATTGTAATTTACAGGTGTCTATACCATCTAAAGAACAGTGCAATAGATCATCTAAACTCATCTGTACACTTTATTTCTATAATTATTTCTAGCAAAGGATGGCTAAGCAGTTTTAGTTTGTGTTTTTTTGCATAAGCTGCAGGGTGACGAATTTAATTCTGAGCCAATGATTTAATCTAACTCTTAGTATTATTGGACAAAATTACTATATTTTTTGCCAAAAATATTGCACATTCTAAAACGATTCTTAAAATCTCATTATTTAGAATTAATAAATTTTAAAACATAACTTTTGAACAAAATTACTTACAGTATTTTATAAACCAAACTTGTATAAATAAATTTAGCCAAATATATCTTGAAAACATATCTAATTTTGCTGGCTTATTCTATTCAACTATTTACTTGAAGATTTTCCATACAATTAAAATTATTTCTATTTGATAAATTCTGGTTAGTTTGCTATAAAAATTAAAAATTTCAGGAATTAAAATTTGCATTTAGTAAATTTTATTTTAGTTTTTAAATATACCTAGAACTGAATTAGGTATGCTATATTATTTTACCAAATGGGTATTTATTTCTGGCTTTAATTTTCATAATTAAAGATATTAGTTATTAAAATAATGATTATTATACTATAAACTTCTAAAATAGAAAGTTAATGTAAATAAAATAAGTAAGCTAAAAAGTTTTAACTTATTTTAGTATTTTTAATAATTTTAAGTAGTAAGTGTACTCTAAGCACTATTTTTTTCATTTCTACAAATAAATAATATAATTACTTTTTTATTATATTTTTATACTATTTTTTAATCTAATATTATTAGTTTTTTTTTAATTTTAATTATTTATATAAAATTTATATAATATTTTAAGATTTGAAATCTAGGTTTTAGCTATTTTTATCAATATAATTTATATATTATTTATAGTAAAAAATATGTTAAGAATTTAGCTAATTTTATATAAATAATAAAAATATTAAAAAATATAAAAGCTATATTTATATATATAAATGAGATAATAATTGAAATAAGTACATTTTAAATTAAAAATATAAATATAATATATAAATTTTATTATAACTATTTATTTATTTTAAAACTTTTAAGTTATATATATATTTAATATTAAAAAACAAAAATAAGTTTTTTTTTAATTTTAATATATTAGTTTTAATATTTAAAAATAGTTTTTTAATTAAATTATTTATATTTTATAAAAAATTATTTTAGTTAGCTTTTTTAAATTTAATTTAAAATAAAAAACTATATTTATAAAGTAAAAAATATTTATTAAGCTAAAGTAAAATTAAAAAGTTAAAAATAAGCTAAAATAAAAATAAAATTTAATAGTAGATTTTATTTTTTTTAGCTTTATATATATATATAATTTTAATTAAAAATAAAGTATAAAATATATAAAAGTAAATAAAATATCTTATTTTAAAAATTTAAAAATATATAGCTATAATATTATAATTAGTAAATATATTATAATAATAGCTTATTATACTAAATATAATAAAATAATAAATTAGTAGCAGTGTTTTTATATAAGTTAAATTATTAAAATTACTTAAATAGGCTTATATAACTCAATATTAAGTTAATATTTATTAAATTATATTTACTAAAATTAGTTTTAATTAATATTATACTTTTAAACTTAAAATATTTACTTTTATAATTAAAGTTTTTAAATACTATTAAATAGCTTTTTAAAATCTTTTATTTAAAATATAAATTATTTATACTAGTAAATAGTAAATAATAAATTAAATTATACTTAATATTTTCTCATTTATAAATTTTATAGAATATTTCTCTCTAAAAAGATATCTTAAAAAAACTAATAAGATTAATTGTATTAAATTTTAAAGTTAAAAAAGGTAATATTAATTTTTAGCTATATTTAGATTTCTAAACTTTCCTTACTAATTTTAAATTAATTAAAAAAGTCCTAAATGAATTTAAAAATTTATCAATAAGTTAAAATAGCTCCATTTTAATTTAACAGAATAAATTGAAAAAGTTGAATTATAAAATAAAGCTCTGAAAAAATTCTCAACTTTATTAACAAGGTTATATATATATATATATATATCATTTTATACAAAAGTGTGGCAGCAGTTCAGCTTGCCACAATAATACTATCAATTACAGTATAAAGATATAACATCAAGTTTCAGATAGATTTTTTCCTATCAACTAAACAAAAACAAGCTTAAGTAACTCTTGTAATTTTAAATTTACAATTCAAAAAATACAAAAATTGGGTTTATTTTTAATTACAGTGATAAGGCAAGGTAACACGAACCAAGATAAGTAGGTGTTGTTTTGAAAGGGAAAGGGGTGGGGGAAGTAGAGATAATTTAAATTAATGAATAACCCATCTAAGGATAATAAATTTAAGTTTGGTGCTGAGAGAGTAAAGAAATGGTATAAAGAAGAGGAGAGGGTACATATGAAGAATACGTACGAGATTAGATAGTAGGTAAATCTAGAATATGACCCATACGGTCGACTTTAACTCTTAAATACGAATCCATTTCGTTGAATCCTTTTAAGTCAGCTTCTTTTCCCTCTTCACTATTTTGATTAATTTCTTCCCAAACCTTAGGCACCATTGGAGTTCTATCCACCACCTCAATACCGTATCTCCTCAAACCCATAATCTTGTTAGGATTATTAGTCATCAACGATACCGTGTTAACTTCCAAATCTTCGAGGATAGCAGCTGCTATCTCATAATCCCTACCATCAGCCGGTAGCCCTAATTTCAAATTAGCATCTACGGTATCATACCCTAAATCCTGAATATTATAAGCTCTAAAAAGGGAGATTAATACCAATGAAATATGGATTATATAAATTTACCTCATCTTATTAAGTAATCCTATACCTCTACCTTCCTGACGTAAATATAAAATTATGCCCTGTCTGCTAGTTAACATCGACTTCATAGCTCTTTCTAATTGTTCACCACAGTCACAACGTATAGAATTAACAGTTTCACCAGTAAAGCACTCGGAATGGATACGTATAGGTACAACTGGATCCACACTTACTTGATCTGACTTATTTTCAGTACAAACATCCCCAGTTACGGTAGCACCTCGCATCTTACGCAAATAATCGGTATCTTCCGATTCGAAAACGTTTAAAGATTTAGAAACGATATTCTCGTTAAAAGTTAAAGCTAAATGCTCTTTACTGTCTTTAGAATTCACATATACATGTAAATAATAATCCCCTAAGGTGGTTGGGATACGTGTGCGGACTTTACAACTTACTGTCACATCTATAGATAAAGTCGGTGTTCCTATGGATTTCGGAGTGGTACTTCCACTGGATATTAATGAAGGTGTACTCATGTCTAATTTTGTATTTTTATTGATTTGATGTTTACTATTGAAAGATTCTTGGTTTTTATTGTTATTTCTGTTATCAACTTCTTTAATAAAAACGAACCAAGCACTTTTCTACTTAAGTTATAAACAAGTCGGATGCTTACAAATATTTAAATTCAATAAAGTACTTATTTATACTCAATTACTAATATTTTACTTATTAAAAAATGTGACTAATCAAAGGTTGATAATTTGAAGAATAATTAAATTTTAAGGCTGGCATAGTATAATTGCAAATTCCGACCAACCACTAAATTTTATTAGAACACAAACTTTTTCCCTGACAAATTAAATATTTTGGCTAATATAGTTTACACATATCCTTGTAATTTCTTAAAGCCGAGGTTATAAAAGAATATTCAAAGTTAAGTCATGTATAAAAAATCTCGGTAAGTTTATTATCCGTTGCCAATAAATTTAGAAGTTCATAGATTCTAAGCTAATATTTATATCAAGGTTGATGAAGGAGGCTTATTTTATAATAGAATTAAATATATTTCAATTTAAAGTTTATAGATGTTTATGCTTTTATTTATCCAATTATTTTTTATATATCTTTATTTTAAAAGGTCAAATAAATTTTAAATTAAGCTAGTTTTTCAGGTTATAATTCGAGATTTAAGATGTATCAAATTTAATTTTCTACCAGTTTTTTATATATTTAATAAATCCCAAAAAAAGAACTATCTAAACAAAAAACGTTTAGAGTTGTCACTGATAAATAAATTTGATTAAATAGTAAACCAGAAGGATTTTAACTGAAAACTAATAAAAAATGTAAAATCAGACTATTTAGATTTAATTAGTAAACTTTCTTATTTAAAGTTTCAAAATCTTGCCAAAGTACTTAAGGTTAAAGATGACAAGTTTACTTTATAGTATCAAGCCATTCTCTTCTAGTCCTTTCAGGTCTTGTTATTGGCTTAATCATTGCTTTAATATTCATCTCCCATTCTAAAAATTGTATCTCTTCTATTAAATAGCCTTTATCCTTATTATAGGCTTCAGCTTTTTAGATTTTTTAAATTATAAAACTTAATATTTACATATATTACCATTTAAAGACCTATATAGATAAAACTATATTTAGCTTTTTTTCTTTTTTTATTACTTTTTTTACAAACATATTAACTTATAATATCTCTACTTTTTTTTACAATTTTTTATTTTTTAATAGAAATTATTTACTTTTTTACAAATTTATATATTAGTTTTATACTATTAAAAGAAAGAATTAATTAAATTAAATAGTAAAACTTTTAAGAAAAAAATAGTAAATTCAGTTTATATTTATTTATAGATATAAAAAATTAGTTTAGCTTAATTTAGCTAAAATTATAAAAATTATAATGCTTATTTTTTTATTTTATATATATATACTTTAAAGTATTTTATTAAAAGTTTAAAAAAAATAAAAAGTATCAATAAAAATATAGTCACTACTAAATAATAAGTATGTTTTTTCTAAATTTTAAATTAAAATTTTATAGTATATTTAAATTATTATTTAAAAAAAAATTTAACTTTATAAAAAAAGTATTTTATTTATAACCAAAAGTTATAAAAACTTAAATTTATAATTATAAACTTTAATATTTTATTAAAACTTTTAGCTATTAGCTATAAATTTATAAAATGTTAATAATTTTTTATATTATTAAAAAAAGTAAAAAATAAAATTAATAATTTTTTTAGATATTATTTAAGTATTTTTAATTAAATTAAAATTAAAGCTTAAATTGCTTTTAATATATAAAATTTTAACTTAAAAATAAAAGTTTGCCATTATTAATATAACTAAAAAATATATAAATATAAATACTATAGCAAAAATCTTAAATATAAGTTTAATATTTATTAAAATTTACAGTTATAATATTAGAAAAATACTTAATATAAAATTAAAAAAACAAGTATTATAATTTAAATTAAAGATTACTAATAAATTAATAAAGCTTTATAATAATAATATATTAAATATTAAAGCTAATAAATAAGCTTAATTATAAACCCAAATTTAAAAGTAAGTATTTAAGTAAAAAATATTTATATTATTAACTTATTTAAAGCTTAAAAATTATAAAAATAGTTAAAAATAAATAATTATATTTAAAGTAATTAGTTAAAATTTATAATGTTTTAGAAATATACTATTAAAAATTATTTAGACTGATAAATATTATTTTACTAAATTTAAAATTTATAATAATAAAGTAATAAATTAGTTTAAATAAATATTAAGTTATAATTACTATATTTATAATAATTATAACTGTTTTGAAAATTTTAAAATTAATATATATAATATATCAAATATATTTAGTAAGTTAAAGTTAGCATAAATAGATAACTTAATTATTGCTAATAGCTATATTAAAATATTAAATAAATATTATATTTTTTTTTAAAAAAATATAAACTTTAATTAGCTAACTATTTTAATATATAATAAAGAACTATTTTATTAACCTACTTTTACTACTATATATTTAAAAAAATAATATTTTTAAATAACTATTTTACTTATTTAATTTTAATCTTATTGATAATATTTAGAGTTTAATTTAATAAAATTTAAATAAATATACTAAAGTAAATATATTTTAAAGCTTTTATAATATTTTTTTTAATATACTTACTATAAAGCAGCTATTAAGCTATATTAGTAATTTATATAATAGATTTAATTAATATATTAAATTTAGTAAATTTAGAGTTATCTATTAAATTTTTTAATATATTAATAAATTATATTTTTATTGCTATTTTCTGTTTTTTTTAATTGTACATTTTTTAATATTAATAATATATTTATTAATTTAAAATATTAATTATTATCACTTTATACTAATTATATTAAAATTTAAAAAATATATTAATTAATTTAAATTAATATTAGTTTATTATTTATAATAATAATAATAATAATAATAAATTTTAATAGTAAAGTTATTTTTTATTTAAAATTATTAAAAAGTTTAATTAATAAGTACTTACTAATATTTATAAATGTAGTTTTTAATATAATTTTTTATTTAATTAGTTTTAAGTAACTATTTTAATTTTAATTTATATTTTACTTTAAGTATTAACTAGTTTAATAGTAAAATATAAATAATACTTTACTTTTAAATAAATATTTTTTATTAATTTATAATTTAATAAGTTAAAAAGCTAATTTGAAGCTATAATATTATTATATAAAATAAAATTAATTATTATTTTAAAAATATTAAGTTTTTTTATATAAATATTTTTATAAAAATTCTTTATTTAAAGTTAATATAATTATATAAAATTTAATTTTTTTAATTAAATAAATTAAAATTTTATTTAATATAAGCTTAAAATAATAAATAGTTTTAGCTTAAAAAATTATTATTTTACTATAACAATAACTTAAAATACTAAAATTCTAAATTTTAAATTCTAAATTAAATTATTTAAAAATTTAAAAACTTATAATAATATTAGCTAAAAAAGTTAAAAAACTAAAATTTATAATAGTAAAATAAACTATAAAATACTAAATAGTATAAAAAGATATATTAATATTTTTTAATTAGAATATGTTTAAACTTTAAATTTAAAATGCTTATTTAATTTTATTTTTAAATTTTAAGCTTAAAAAAGCTTTATTAAGTTAACTTTAAATTTATAATAATAATAATTAAAAAAGTATTAATATACCAGTATTTAAAAAATAGTAGTATTTAACTACTAATAACTTAATATTAATTTAATAAAGCTTTTAATAAGTTATTTTAAAGTTTAAACTTAAAAATAAAGTATTAATAATTAATCAAGTTTATTATAAAATATTATTTTTACCATTTAGCTATAATTATATTAAATTTAAACTTAAATAAATATATTTTAATTTTAAATAAGCTAAAAAAATTATAATAAAAAGCTAACTCTAAATTTTTAATAAATTTTATTTTTTAAATTTTAAAATCTTTAGTTTATATTTAAGTTTAATAATTAAATTAAGATAAAATATAAAAACACTATAAATATATAATAAGTTAAAGTATAAAAAATTAATAAAATAGAGTAATATTAATTTAGGTACTAATATAAAATTTATTTAAATTAGTTTATATTTACTTAAACTTATCACAGTATTTATATATATATATATTTATAGTATATTATCTTTAAAATTAAAATTAACAATATTTGAAAGTAGTTAATTATATATATAGCATATTTTAGTTTTAGATTTTTTATTTAGTAAATTTATTACTATTATATTTTAAAAAATAATATATTTAATTAAAATTTTAAATACTTTTTTTCAATTATCAATATA
>JAWQFY010000639.1:0-24488 GCA_037055185.1 Capillidium rhysosporum | reverse complement strand
GTGATGGTATCCAAACTTACGGTGGTATAGGTCAAAGTTTAGTTGAAGGTAAAATTGTGAACTTGACCGCTAGCGGTTTAGTTATCAACAAGAACGCCATCGTCAACTTAGTAACTATAGCTAAACGTGTATCGGTTAATAGTACTTCAGCTAAACCTTTAGTTATAGCCTCAGGCTCCACTGTTAACCTTCTCATGTCGGAAGGTATTAACTTAGATGTAGCTACCATTCCTCAGGAATAAGTCTACACCACTTTTCATAAGCTATATGCTATCTCTTATATGCATTATTAAATTCTTTTCACTCTAAAAATTTAAATTAATGTTTTTTAAAATACTATTTTTATTTGCATTTTTCAAATAAAATACCACTATTTTATATCTGTATAAACAGAGCTTTTTTTAAAAATTTTGATTTGATTTATGAACACTTTATAATGAGATCTATTTTGATTAATTATTTTGGAATTTTGTAATTTGTATACTACAATAATATATTTTATTAATAAAGTTTATTTATTTATTGCTCTTATACATTTTTCCATCCTTTTTGCACTTATAAAAAACTTTACAATTCTATTAAATACAATTGACTTAAAATTTGCAATTATTTTCAGCTCTAGCTATTATTAATTATTAAACTTTATATTATAGAATTTTTACTTAAATATGTTTTTTATTTTTAAAAATTTTAATAACCATGCTATTTTGCAATATATAAGAGCTATTTTTATAAAAAAATTATTAAATAAAAATAAAATAAATGTAAAAAAAAATACACTAATTTTTAAACAAGAAATTAAACTGAAATAAATAGATAAATAGCAAAATATAGAAGAATGTAAATTAGAAAAAGAAATAACAGAATGTACTATAATTTATAAAATATATAGAAAATCAAACCTGTATCTTTTATCTAAAAAGCTATATAACTGTTTATAATGCTATATTATTTATCTAAAGCTATTTTAATCTTTTAGATAATTAAAATTCAAATTTTATAGTATTTAAAAAATAGCATAAATAACTTTTATGCTTTATTTTTAACTTTTAAATAATTTTTACTAAAACTATTATAATTTTTTTCAATAATTTTAATTTTTAATATAATTTTAGAAAATTTATTTATACTAATTATATAATATTTACTTGTTTACTATTTTATATAGTAAAATTAAACATTAGAATTTAAAAATAAAATGCTATATAATTAAAACTAAAAGTGTTTTAAAACCTTTAAAGTAATTAACTAAAGATAAATAAATAATAATACTAATAATATTAGCTAAAAATAAAATTTACATTTATAGCTATTATTTTATAAATTAAAAGTATATATTTTTGAAATTTTATATAATAATATATATTTAAATATTAAAAAAAGCATAATATAATATTTTAATATTTTAAATTTTAAAATTTTAATTTTATAAGCTATATAATATTATACTTAATATTTATTATATATAAATATAATTAAAATTTATATGCTTTTTTAGTAATTATTTATAAATTTTCAAAATATATAATTATAAAAATACTATAAATATGTTAAATTTTAAGTTTAGTTAAAAAATATTAAGCTATTTTAATATATAAATTTACTTAAATTATTTTATTTTAAGTTTATTTAAAAAATATTAAGCTATTCTAATATATAAATTTTCTATTTTTTATACTATTATAATAAATAAAAACTATATTATACAATATATATTTTCTTTATAAAATAATAGTATTTTTCTTTTTAATTAATTCTAAAGTTTAATTTTAGTATTATAGATAGTCTAAAACTTAAATTAATTAAAAATAATTAAACTTTTTTTAAAAGTTATAAAAAAAGTTTATTAAAAATATATTAATAATTTATAAATCTATACTAAGTAAATCTAGCTTTTATTTGGTAAAATTTATATTAACAAAATAAATTTTAAAATATGTAAATAACTATATATTCTAATAAAATTAGTAAAGTTTAGATTTTATAGCTTTAAATTATAAAGTATAAATTTAAATATTAAAAAGCTATTTTTATTTAAATAAATATATTTTTAAAGCTATTATAATATATTTTAATATTTTAAAAAAATATATATATTAAAATATTTTCTAAATTAAATATTTATTTTTCTAATATTAATATATTAATAAATAAATAATAAAACTTAAAAATGCTAAATTTATTAAAATAAAAAAATTTATTATTAAAACTTTTTTTAAAGTTTTATATATATTTTAATATATCTAATTTTTTAAAAATATATTATAATTTTAATAATTTATTTGCTATAATATAATAGGTATATGTTTTTATTTTTTAATAAAATTTATAATTTTAAATATAAAAAAAGTTAATTTATAATATATATTTTTAGTATTTACATATTTTTATAATAAAATACTTTTAATTTAAATTTTAAAATTATAATTAGCTTTTTTTAAAAAGTCTACTTTTATTTATTTTTTAAATTTTTATATAATTATTTTAATTTTTTTAACTTTACTTTAAGCTTATTTAAATATAGCTATTATTTTATTTTATTAAATTTTAAAAACTTTTTAAAAATAATATTTTTATTTTATTTTTAATAAATTACTATTTTTTATTAATTATATAAAATTAACTTACTATTTAAAAAAGTTAATTAAATAAAAGTTTTCTTATTAATTAATATTAAACTATAATTTTTTTTAAACTTAATAAGCAATTAACTTTACTTACTTTTTAAGCTATATTTTATATATTAAATCTTTAATTTAAAATATAAGTAACCTTTATATAAATATAAACTTAATAAAAAAATTAAATTATATAGTAGTTTTAGCTTTAAAATAACAAAAGAAGTAAATAAATCTAAAAATCAAAATTTTAGTTTTTATAAAAAAATTGACAATAAATAAAATAAGTAAAAAAAAATTATACTTATAAATTTATAGCTGTTATATATTTTATAAATTAATATAATAAATTTAAATTTTATATAAAATGCTAGTTTAATAATAATCTAAAAAATTTAAAAAAAATATTTAATATTTATATATAAAATTAAAAATTAAAAATATTTTTACCTATATTAAAAAAATATAAAATGCTAAAAAATTGAATTTAAGTAAGAAAAAGTAATAAATAATTGTTTATATTTAAGCTATTAGCTAAAAAACTTATAAGAAATAATAAAGTTAAAAAAAATAAAAAATAAAATTAGAGTAAATTTTAAAATTACTTTATATATAAACTATAATAATTTTTTTTTAAATAAATAAAATATTAATAAATTAGTTTTTTAATTAAAAATAAATTTTAAATTATTAATAAAAATTAAACTAAGTTTATTTATAAATACTTTACTAAATTTTAAATAATAAAGTTTTATAAATTTACTATACTATTTAAAAAAAAGTATAAAGTTAAAAAAATATATATTTAATAAATATTAAAATAAAAATTTTTAGAAAAACTTTAATAAAATAGTATTTGTTATTATTTTTTAAATTAAAAATATTAAAAAATATATTTTAATATAATTGTAAAATAAACTAAAAATAAAATTATTACTTTAAAACTTTGCTATATTTATTTTAAGTTTACTTTATATATAATAAAATTTTTAATTAAAGTTTTTAATTAAAGTATTTTAAAAAATTGTTAGTTTTAAAAAAATATATTTATAAAAATTAAAATTTTAAAGTTAATATTAAAATTTTTATTAGCTTTTAAATTAAGTATTTAATAAAAAAATTAAAAGTTAAAAAAATAGTTAATATTTTAATATTTTATTAAATTTAAAATAATTATAATAATAAAAGTTAAAGTTAAAAATACTTAAAATTAATAAAAAATTATTTTATTTTTTATAATGCTAAACTAAAATAGTAAAAAACTTAGTAAATATAAATTTTAAAAAAGTTTGTTATAATTTTAAATAAAAGCTTACCATCTATATTAAATAAAATTAAATAAAAAATATTTAAAAAAGATGATTTTAAAATAAATAAACTTACTTTTTATTATATTAGATTTATTTTAAAAAATAAACTAAATTTATAAATTAGCTATAAGACTAAAAAAGTTATAAAATATTATAAAATATAAAAAATTTTATATAAATTAAAATTATATATATTAAAGTATTAATTTAAAAATATAACTATTTTTTAAAGTTAGTATAAAACTAAAAAATACTTAAATTTTTTATTAAATATATAAAAATATTATAAAATGCAATTTTTTTAAAAGAATATAAGCTTAAACTTAATTAATGATAAGTATAAAAAATTAGCTTATTAGGTAAAAAAATAGAAATATTAAAATAAAAACTTTTTAAAGCTAACTAAAAAAAGTATATAATATAATTTTTTTTTAGTTTTACTTATTTAATAAAAAAGTACTTTGCTTATTAAATAAATAAAGCTATAAAAAAAGCTTTTATTTTACCTTAAAAATTAATTAAATAATTAAAAAATTAGTAAAATTACTTTAATAATAAAGTTAAATCTTAAAAAATAGTAATAAATTTTTTAATAAAAAAATTTTTAGTTAAAAAATATGTAAAAAGATATATATTACTACTATAGTATATAAAGACTTTTTAATAAAGAAAAACTATTTATTAAACTATTTCTTTATTTTTAATTTTATTTATTTATTTAAGTTTTCATTTTAAATTTATAAAATTATATATATAATTTTTAAAATCTCTTTATTATTAAAAAAAACAAAGTTATTTTAGTATTATTTTAGCTAAAAAATAAAATTTTATATATAAAGTATTAAATAAATATATTATTTATATAGTAGCTATAGCTATAAAAATTTGTTACTATGCTTTTATATTATTATTAATATTAATAAAGAATTTATTATTAAAAATACTTATATAAATATAGTTTAGTTTTATATTTATATCTAAAAGTATATAATACTTACTAATTATAATTATTTTAAAGAAAATATACAATAAAAAATTTATAAACTAGAATTTTTATTTTATTTAACAAATTTATTTTTATATTACTATTTTTAGAAGCTAATATTAAAAAGTTTTTTCAACTATAAAAATATTTTAAAAGTTGTATATTAAATATTTAAGGCTTTTATAGCTAAGTATTATTTAATATAAAAATAGTAAAAATGGCTTTAATTAATTAAAGTTTTTAATAAAATAACTTAGCTAGTATTTTAAAAGTATTTTTACTTTTTATAATTTTTTAGTAAAGCTTTTTAAAAAATATTTTTTAATTTTTTAATTTAGAAGTAGTAAAAATATTAAAAAACTACTTATTTAATTAATTTATATTTTAAAATTATAGAAAATACCTTGAGTATAAATAATTACTAAAAGGTAATTTTAATTTTTGCTTTTTAGTAAGTAAACTATAAGTATTTAAATAAATGTAAAATTAATAAAAACTATATTACTTTTTTATACTTTTAAAAATAGAATTAAATAAAAGTGTAAATATTTTTTAATTTTTTTACTTATTGTAAAATAAATAATCTTACTTATTAAAGCTTAAAGCATTAGTATATTTTTATTAATAGCTTTTATTTTTAAATTTTAATATTAATAATAACTAAATAAAATATAAATTAAATTTACTTAAAAATTTTTTAACTTTTAAAAATTAATAATACTTTATTTTTTAATAGTAAGATATATATCTCAAATATTTTTAATTCTAAAGTAGTTAAAAATAAACTTTATAAAAATTTTTATTAGCTATTTTAGTTAGAAATAAGGTTAAAAAAATTAAGTAAAGATTATTAGCTTTAAAAATAAAGTAAATAGCTTAAGCTTTTTAAATAAAATAACTTAGATTAAGTCTAGCTATTAGCAGCTTGAAGAATTTTTTTAGTTTACTTTAATTAGTTGATTTTTCTATTTAAGTTAGTAGATAGAAAGGATAAATGCTTACATTTTTGAAAACTATTATTTTATATCACTATATTATTTAATATACTATTTTATAGAATTATATATAGCACTTAGAATTAAAATTTTTTACTATCATTTTATAAATGAAATAAAATTTTGCTACCAAACTAATTCCAACTTAATATAACATTAGTAAATTTAATAGTCTTTATAATTTGCAGATAATTTTCATTTTAATTAAAAATTGATTTTATAATATTTAAATGTACTATCAGTTAATCTAGAGAACATATAGCTTAAAATATATGATAGGATAAATTTCCATTTAGTGGGTTTACTTACTCTTTTTGAAAGCTTTTGACTCACCACTTCTTTAATTTAAATAGTTTATTTAGACCTAAATAGATTAAAGGACCTTCTTTATCCTTTTTCTTTCGAAAATAGAACAATTAGAACATATTTCTATTAAATTACCCGATTAGATTTAATATTAAAAGATAAAAGATGTTCTAAAGATTCTTTTCCTTCTATCCAATTTAAAACTTTTAAAAAAATGATATTCCAAGCTTTCGATTGTACTGTATACTTAATTTTACTTTTCAATTTCGTCTTATATCAACAAAAGGTAGTAGGAGAAACTTCAACTACCTCGACGCAGTCAATAAAAAGTAACTTGTTATATATAATGTAAAAATATTAAAGTTTATACTAGATCCGGTGAAAACGTGCGTAACTGAAGACTTATGCTTTCAAATTCAAGATTTAGGCCTCAAAGTTGAGTTCGTATGGGAGTATCCTAAAAGTTACGGGTAAGATACAAAAAATAAAATTTTAACTAAACCAATCGTACCAGGTGGATTGGTTTTGGAATCGGAACGTGGATGGCTAATTCGGATATGGCAGTAGGATGGTACAACCCTACCACTCAAAATTTTACCTTGAGCGACCGAAAAGGTGTCGAGTATATAGATGCTTCTTACGACCGACAACAAGATGTTGAAATCGATTATCAAAAATCTATGATCCTCGATGACAAGGTAAAGTTGGTTTATAGTAGGTTGAAAGATACTGGTGATAAGTTGGGCGACAAAGTTATAACCGACGAAACGGAAGAATTTCTATGGGCTTATTCGCTAACAAACCCCGGAACCGATGATAAAAAGTTTAAGTTACAACTTCATGACAACAGCGGCAAATTTAGTTGGAAGGTTTTCAATATGCCAACCGATTCTTTACCCTCGCCACCCCCAGAAACACCCCTATTAAATAGTACCCTGGCTAACACCAACTTAATACATGGTATATTATTAGTATTAGGTTGGAATTTTATTCCATACTTCGGAATCCTATGTGCTGGCCCATTACGTTCTAAATTCGGGAACCTTTGGTTCAAATTGCATTACGTAGCTTTAGGTATATTCGGACCAGCTATTTCCTTGGCAGGTGCAATAATAGCTATAGCATTTAAAAAAGGTATACATTTTAACTCTACACATGAGGTAATTCAAGCTTTAAACTAATTTATAATTTAATTATCTAAATAACTTTTTAGGTGCTAGGTATTATAGTATTGGTATTTGCATTAGTACAGATTGTATTGGGTATGTTTATAGACAAAGTTTATAACCCCAATAGACAAAAAGTATGCCGCAATTTCACTAGTTCTACTAACTATCTCCATTATTTTAGGTGCCCTGGTATGATGTATTGCATGGGTGGCTGGGTAGATTTCTTTACGTATTTGCTCAAGTTACTATTATATTTGGGATACAAAAATATGACAGCAATACTAAAAATTTACTCAGTGTTTGGATAGTCTACTCAATTATTTTATTCTTAGAGCTAGGTCTGTATATATTTTTGAAACATCCTACTACATATATTGATAAGTGGTTGAATGGTAACAAAACAAATGAGGAAATATATTTATAAACAAGTCAGAATTAAGTTGAATAATAATGGTGACATTTACTAAAGTTACTAGTTCTATATTATTATTTATATTTTGTTAGTATTTTATAGCAGTATTCACTATATTAATAATATTTATACTTTTTATAAAATTTATAATTTTTATACTAGCAGTTAAATATTTATACAAATATTTAATCATTTATATATATATTTATTAAAACTATATTTATCTAATTAAATAATTATTTTAAATTAGTATTAGTTTAGCTAAATATTTTATTAGTAAATATTATATAGTTATTTTATTAAAGTTTTATTAATGTAATTTTACTATTTAAGTAAGCTTTACTTTAAAACTTTATAATTTACTTATTTTATTACTAATATAAGCTTTTATTTAAAGTAATATATAATACAATTGTTTAATTATCAATGCAATAATATATTATATTTTAAAATAATTTTTTAGTAGCTTAATAGACTTTTAAATTAATAATTTGTTATAAATTTACATATTTTATAGATTTTAGTCTAAGTTATTAATTTTATTTTTAAAATTTACCTAATACTTTTATAAATAATTTATAATACACTATTTAAATATTTTTTACTTTAAATAAACTTTATATATTCTATTTTATTATTTTAGTATATTTTAAAAATTTTAAAGTATAATAAAACTAAAATACTAGACTTTAACTTAATTATATATTAAAACTAAAATAAATATTTTTATTTTAAGCTTATAATTAAATAAAATGCTTACTTTTAACTTAAGTTTATTTTTTTTAACTTATTTACCTTAAATTTAAAAGTATAATAAAGCTTATATAATTATTTTTAAATTAATAACTTAATAAAACTTAACAATTATATATATATATTATTTATTTAAATAAAATAAAATAAAATAATTAATAAGCTAAATAAGTAAATAAAAAGTTTAAAAGTTAGTATACTATTTTAACTTTTAAAGGTAACTTAATAAAATAATATTTTTTAATATAATAGTTTTTACTAATTATATTATAACAGATAGTTTTAATTTTAATTTATTTATATTTATATTTATAATTTAAAACTAGTTTTTTAACTAGTTTTTTAACTTTATTAAATAAATAATTTTTTTAAAGTAATTTAAATAAAAGTTTTAATTAATAATATTTATAGTTACTTTTTATAAATAATTAGAATTTTTTTATTAATTGTATTACACATTTTTTATAATAGTACTAATATTATAATACTAAATATTATAGCTAATAAGGTTAAGTATCTATTTTTACTATTTTTTCATCTTACTAAGCTAATTTTTTATAATATTTGCAATTATAAAAATTACTTATATAGTATAATTATAAAAATAATTAACTAATACTAAATTTGTTATTTCTAATATAAAGTTTATAATGTATATATAAATTAGTTTTTATATTTTATTTTTAAAATAATACATTTCAATATCTTTTTTTGCATATTATTTAAAACTTATATTTTAGAAAAGTATTGCCTCAAAAATGTTGTAGTTACTTAAACCTTCCTTCTTTAAATCTATATTATAAAATTATATTAATAAATAGTTTCTCTAGTTTATATTAAACTGCTTTAACTTTTCTAATAGGAACTATCCTTTGGGTAATTCAAAAATAATATACTTTCTTCATGTTTTACCTTTTCTCAATATAGGCCTTCTACTAATGTAAACTGCTTTTAAGATGGAATAATTACCCGTTTGGCTATAAGAGTTCTAAAGTTTAGTTAATGTCTTCAAAGTCAAATCTAATAAAAGGAAATTGCTCTTATAACTGGAGGTTGTGTTCATCAAATTATATAACCAGTACTTCCTCCTGGAACTACTCCAAATACTGATATATTTATTTTTGTGAATAATAACCAATTGACATTCACCCTACAAAGTTGGATTTTTTAATATTCTAAAAATAATTTGGGATATCGATTTCTTGGAGATGATTCTGGCTTTATTTTATTTAAAATAATGGATAGTATCAATTTCTTAAAGATAACTTCGGCTTAATAAGCTTGTATCACTAAAATAAGGAATATTTACAAAAGTATTGTTGTTTATTAAAATAATATGTTAAGCTATATTGCATACAGAAATATATGCTGTTATCTCATAAAATACCAAAAAGTAATAATAATAATTAAAATTAAGTTTAGTGCTCCCAATTTGAGTAAGAAATTGATTGCAAAAGCAATTATTGAAGCTAAGATTTGGCTTAATAGATCAAAAAAAGGATCAATGGATAATATTTTTGCTATGTACCCAAACCGAAGTAGTTTAAATAGGGCAACGGAATTCAGTTTTCTATTATAAAATTAAAAATTAAAATAGTTTTGTAATTAAATACATTCCACACACACAAATATATACATATAAATAAAATGAAGTTTTTCACTATTGCCATCTCCACCGTTGATATTGCTTCAGTATCAGCTTTACATCTTAATTTCTCATCCGTCAAGAGAGGGTTAGAAAAAGCAGTAGGCCACAAGTCTAATGCCGTATCAGCTTATAACGTCAAATCCAACACTAGAAATTTATCAGCTAAGGCCATCTTAAAAGCTAAATAAGCTGAAATTCAAAGTAACCTTCATGACGCTTTTGAAAAATTCACTAAATTGTTGGAGAATCTTTTAAGCTTGGAAACTGAAGTGGATTTAAACAAACTCGAGAAACAGTTACAAGAAGCTGCTAAAGCTAATGATGGATTAAAAAGAGAACAGAAGGAGCAACTTGAGTTTGCACTTGAGATTCCTGATGAGATTCTTGGCGAGTTCTTAAACGATGTTGCCAATCCTAAGGAAAGTACTATTACGAAGAATATCAAATTTGAAGAAGCTTTAAAGAATTTAAAGACTCAAGACGATAAGAACGAATTAATCAAGAAAGTCGAAACTTCATCTGAAAAATTGATCAACGCAAATAAGGAAAACGCTGATAAAATTATCGAAATCACTGTGAAAAATATCATCTTACACGACCTCATTAGTTACATTAAATTATATATTAAGAAAGAGAACAAGCCCGCCAATAAGCCCACTGGATCCAAGTCGCTAAGCGACGTAGCTGGTCTTGAAGATTTATTGAAAAATATTAAAAGTCTCAGCGAAATCGACGGTGTTCTAAATAAGTTTGAGGAAGTCTACAAAAACCTTAAATCCCAATCTTTGAGTGAAGACTAAAAGGTTGAGCTTGAAGTCGAATACTTGCTCATCAAAGAAGTTTTAAGTGCTATTAAGAACAATGGTACTTTCACTGCTAAACCCGATTCAATTGCTGGATACAGAAAGATCGAAGACCTTATTTGTAAAGCTAAAACCGCTCTTGATTTCGATAAAGCTTTACAAGAGGTTGATATCGGTTATGTCGAGTTGTTAGCTAAGAACCCCAAGCGCGAGATAGAGTTTAAAGCTGAACACAAGATACTACTAAGAATTATTTTAGAAATCAAAAGTTTCACTTTGAACAACAAGTCTTTAGTCACTAGGTCTAAGGATGCTATGATTGGCTTTTCTAAACGTCAGATTATTGACTATTTGAACTAAATTTCAATTTATATCTATCTATATTAGCGACTGAAATAAACAAATAAATAAGCTTTATTATGTTATTACTTATATTTATATTTTTAGTATTGTTTACTATCTTTTATATTTTAATAAATTGTTAGAAAATTTAAGTTATAATAAATTTATGTAATTTATTTATTAAGAAATTAAAATAATTATTAATATAGTAAATTTTAAAATTTTTAAAAACTTATTTTAATAGTTTAAAAGAAAAAAGTTGGAGAAAATATTATAATTTATAAAATTCTGGGTCTTTAAAAATAGAGCTATTAATTTTCAAAAAAATAAAATAAAATAATTTTTTTCCTACTACCCAATTTACCTTCTAAATATATTTTAAAAAATTGTAATAATAAGCTTTTTAACTTAAATTTCACTATTTTAGCCTTTTTAGTAGAAATAACCTTCTAAATAATCTATTAATACTATATTTTTATTTTATTTATCATTTTTTATTAAATTTTTCTACCCTTAGTAAAATAGTTATTTATTTAGAAAAAAAAATTTAAATCTAGTTAAAAGAAATTAAGCTTTATTATAGCTAAAATAGTAAACTAGAAATTTAAATAATATATACTTCTAGTAGCTTATTTAATATTGCTAATTATATATTATTTATAACTAAATAACTAATTAATATCTAGCTTTTAAAAATAAATACTTTAATATTTCTATATAAAAATAATTTTTTTAAATTTATATAATATATAAAAAAATAAAAAGCTAAAAGTAAAAGAGAAAAATACTTTATTTTAAAAAAAATCTTTCTAAGTTTTAATTTTAAGTATAAAGAAGAAAAATAGAATTTAGTAAATAATTCTTGTAGCTATACTTACTACTAAATTATAAATTTATTAAGTTTAAATTTTTATAATTTTTATATAATTTAAGTTTAATTAATCTAAAGTTAAAAAGTATAAATTATTTTAACTTTATATAAATATAATTTATAACTTTAAAGCTTAATAAGCTAGTAAGCTAATTTAAAGCTATTTTATTATTTTTTAATTTAAATTTAATACTATTTTAAATATATTATTAGAAAATTTTATAAATTTATTTATTACTTCTTAAAATTTATTTACTTGAATTTTATTTTACATAATTTTTAAAAAGTAACATTTTTTATTAATAATTTTTTATATTTTACTAAATTTAACATATTATATATATATATATAGTATTTTTTTAAAACTAAAATTTCTTTTTTTAAATTTTATATCACTATTATATCTTATTTTATAAACTTTATAAATTAAAATAGCAAATTATAAAGTTTTTACTTATTTAATATAATTATAATAAATTTAAAGTAAGTATAAATATAAATTTATTTTTTTATTAAGTAAAAAAAAACTTTTATATAGTATCTTTTAAGTATGAATTTTTAAAAATTTTAAAAATTTAGCTAAAATATATTAACTTATTTATAATTTTTTTAAATATATATTATTTTTTATAAAATTTTAAATTAAACTATATAAAGTCTATATTTTTATAGCTTTTAGCTATATATACTTTTTTATATATAATATTTTTAACTAATTTTATAATATTTTTTAAGCTAAAAATATTAATTTTTTAAATAAAGCATTATTTTAATTTATATGATTTTTATTTTATTATTTATAAATATAAAATTAGTAAAGCTAAGTTTTACTTTAAATAATTAAATTTTCTAAAATAATTAATTTTTATAGTATAGTATTTTATACTACTACTTAACTATATAAATATATTATTTTTTAAAGCTTTTTTTAAACTTTTTGTTATTTTTAGTATTTTTTATAAAAAAGCAATTTTATTTTTAAATTTAGCTTTAAAACTAATGAATTTATTAAATTGTTATATATTTATAAAAAAGTTTAAAAAAAATTTGAAAAATAATTTATAATATTAAATAAATATTTAAACTTACTTTATTTATCAAAATTTTAAAAATAATAGAAATTTTTTTAAATTTAATTACTTAACTACTTTTTATATATTTTAGCTTAATACTTAAACTAAATTTATTATATAATTTAGTTAAATAATATTTTTAAAAGTAAATATATTAATAATAATATTATAATTCTTTTTACTATTATATAAATTATTAATTAATTTAAAATAAGCTTTTATTAATTATTTAAAATATTTTTTAAAGTTAAATTATTAATTTTTTTAATAATATTAAAATATTTAAATTTATATTTAAAATTCTTATTAATTTATTAATTATATATAAAATAAGTAAAAGTAGTTATAAAAAATAAAAAGCAAATATAAACTTTAATAAATAGCCACTTACTTTCTAATAAGAAAATCTTAATTTTTATAGCCTAATCTATATTTTAAAAGCTTATTATTTTTAAAATATAAATTATAAAGTTTTTTAAATAAGTTATAAAAATAAAATAATAAATATATTTTTTAATATAAAAAAATATAATAAACTAAAAATAATTATTAATTTAAAAAAGCTAATATTACTAAAATTATAGTTACTAATATAAAAACTATTACTAATATTTTCTTAATTAAAATTAAACTCAGAATAATAAAAGGTAAATATATTTTAATATTAGTAAACTTAGTAAATTAAGCTAATATTTGTATAAAAGGTTAAAGTAAAAGTAAAAATTTTAACTATATATATTAATTTTAAACTTTTAAAAGCCTTTTTAGCTAAGGAAAATTTATTAAAGTTAAAAATAAAAAGTAATCTAATAATCCTAAAATAAAAATAGCTTATTGAAAATAAATTTCAAAATTTTATTTATTAGTTAAAAAAAATAAAAATATTTTTTATATATTACTTTTTTAAATATAGCTATATATATTTAGCTTATTTTAAAAATTTAAATTATATATAGCTTTTATATAATAAAATAATAAGCTAAAAATAAATTAAAATATTTTTTCTACTAATTATAGTAAAATAAAAAGTAGTAGCTTTATTATTATATAATAAAGTTATATATTAAAATAGCTTAATAGTTTTTTAAATAATGTATTATTTAAAACTTAAAATAAAACTAATTAAGTAAATCTATATTTTTTAGTATTATTACTAAAGTGTTAGTATTAAATTTATTTTATATATATATTAAATCTTTATAGCAATATTATAAAAGTATTATATTTATTAAACTTATATTTACTTATATAAATTTACTATATATATTTAAATATTATTATTTAAATAGCTAATATACTTTTTTTATATTCTATTTTGTTAAAAAATACTTTAAGCTTAAAATATTTACTTTCAAATTATATTAAAAAGAAATAAAAATATAGCTTAATATTTTTTTATTATTTAAGGTAAATTAAATTAGCATTTTAGTTATTTTAAAATTTAAAGTAGTATTTTAAAGTTTTAGCTTTTATATTATATATTTTAATCTTTTATTTAAACTAACTACAAACTTACAAATATAGTATATAAGTAAATATACATATATATAATAGTTTTATAATTACTAACTTTTTTTCTAATACTATAATTATTTATAAATATAATATAAGCAGTTATATTATATTTTTATTATATAAATATATTGATACTATAATACTATTTTATTAATATTTTAAATTTTAAATAAATTTTAATAAAATATACTAAATATTATTAGCTTTTTAATTTATAAAAAGCAAGTAAATATAAATTTATTAGCTTATATATTTTTATTATATTAAATTTAAATATCAAAAGATAAAAATATATTAACTAGCTTATTTATTATAGCTTATAAAAGTACTTTTTATAATAATAATAATAAATTAGTTTTTACTTTATATATTTTAGCTAGTTGTATTAATATAGTATGCTATAAAAGCTATATTTTAAATTAGTAATTTTTAAAATTACTACATTTACTATTTAAAAAAATTTAAAAAATATTACTATAAAACCAACTTTTAGCTTTTTAAGCTAATTAAGCTAATAATAAAAAAATACTTTTACTTTTTATTTTAATATAACTTTAACTTAATTAATTTAATATTTAGTTTTAATATTGCTTTAATTATATATACTAAAACTAATATAAGTATTTTAAAACTAAAATAACTTACTACTACTAAAAATTATTTATAATTTACTTTATATAATTATATAGCAAAATTTTGCTTAAAAAAATAAAAAAGTAGATAAAAATATATTTTATCATTCTTTTAATGAATAAAATATTTTTTTATTATAGCTTTTATTAGCAAAAACTATTTTTTTTAAGCTATAGTTTATAATTAGTAATTTAACTTACCTATTTATAATAAGTAAATAATATAAGCTACAAACTTCTATTTAGCTTATTTTTATATATATTAAGTTATTTATATATATATTTTTTAATAAAATTTTATTTATTATTTTTTTAAGCTATTAATTAAGCTTAATCCATTTTTTAAAAATATTTAAAAATTAAAAAAAGTGAGTAATATTAATTTTAAAAATATACTAAAGACTATTATAAAACTTAGTTATTATATTTATTATCTAGTATTAAATAACTTAACTAATATAATATATTTTAACTTTATTTTATATTTAAATATAAGAAATTTAAATTAGCTTATACTTTTATTATTTTAAAAACCAAAATCTTCTTTAATATTTTATTTTTTTAGTAGCTAAGCTTTTTAAGCTACTTTAATCTACTTTAACTTTAAATAAAATTTTAAAAATATATTAATTTATAATAGCTTTAGTTTTTTTTTATTTTTATTTTTTTATTTTTTTTATTAAAATAAATAAAATTTTATTAAATATTATAATAAAAACTTTTATCTTTTAAACTATATATATTTTTTTAATTTTTTACTTTTTATATTATTTATATTTTAATATATTTTAATAAATATATAAATTTTATTTTAGTTTAACTTATAAACTATTGTAAATAATTTTAAAAATTTATTTAAAAAATATATATTAGCCATATTTTTCTATATTGTTTATAAATAATTAAATATAACTTTTTTTATAATACTTTTAAGCTTATTTTAAATAATAATATAATTTTGGTAAATTTTCTTAAATTTTTTTAAATTAAAGCTATTAATTTACTAAGTTTATATTTAATTATAAAAGTTTAAGTTTTAATAAACTGTTATATATATTATTTAAATATTTTTTTAGCTTATTTATTTTTAAAACTAACTAAATATTCAAAATAAGCTAAATATTTTTATAACAATTTTTAAATTAAAAACTGCATATATATATTTATTACTTAAAATATATATAATTTTTATTTTTAGTATTTATTATATAATTATTTTTATAAATATATATATTAAGCTTTTATATAAAATGTTTGTATTTTATTTTTAACCTACTATTTTAATTTTTTTTCTTTAATACTTAATATAATTTTATTTATTTAAAGTTACTTTTTAATAATATATTATTAGTTTTAACTTATATTAACTTAAAAATCTTAAAATAAATTAAGAAGTTTTAGTTTTTTTTTTAAATTAAAGTTTATAATAAAGTTAATAATATTTATTTTTTAATAGCTTTTAATAAATAAATTTTTTTTTAAAAGTTATCTTCTATTTTTACTTTTTTTAAATACATATAAAGTCATATATCTTATTAATTAATAGACTATTTTTTTTATAGATTTATTTAAATGTTAAATAATATAATAATAATTACTTTACTTAAAAAATATATAGTTTAGTAAGAAATACTAAATTAATATTTTTAAGTTAATAACTTTATATTTAAACTTTAACTTCTTTTTTATAACTACTTTATTAATTTTTCTAATATTTTTATTTATATTTTAGAAATTTTTTATTAAAATAAGATATTTATATATATAAGTGCTAAAAATAGTAATAATAAAGCTTAAAAATTACTTAACAAGCTAGTTTTTAAAGATAAAGTTTTTTTAGCTAATACTTTTACTCTTTTTATTTTTTAATATATTTTATAAATTGTTTTTATTTTTATATATTTTTTATTCTATATTTTTAAAATATAATAACTAGTCTTTATAAGCTATAAAATAGTAAAGTAAGTTATAATTTTAGCTTTTTAATTATATAGGCAGTAAATATAATTTTAATAAGTAAATATTTTATTTTTATAAAGCTTTTTTTTATAATTCTACTATAAAAATTAACTTCTATTTCTTTTCTAAGATTATAAGTTCTTTAAACAAAAATAACTTAGTTTTTTAAATTTATTTCTATATATTTTTTAGTTAAGTAGCCTTTTAGAAGTTTTTAGTATATATAAGTAAAACTTAGCTAACTATATTTAAAAAAATAAAAGTAAGTAGTATTTTAATACAATAAATCTTACTTTCACTTTTGAATTAAATAGGTGTTTTTTATATATAAACTATACATAAATATAGTATACTTTTTAGCCTTTACTCTTATTAAAAAATGTTATTTCAAAATTAATTTTTTTAAATGTAACTAATAATGAAATTTTTAGTAATCTAAGATTTTATACCTTTTCTCTCCAGTTCTAAATTACTATTTAGTATATTTTAAGCAAGAAAATTCTATCATTTACTACTTTTACATATGTCCTCCAGCTCATTTCCTCTAATCTAAAGTATTATATCTTATTGAAATATACTTTTCTCTATTTGCTATACTAGAAAAAACTAAGCTTGCATAATTTTTTCTAAAAGTTTTTTCTACTCAGCTCTTATATTGGCTTTACTTTCTCTTGCTACTCTCTAGACACCTTGAAATATATATTTCTCTCTTATTTTCTAGAACTTTCTGCTAGTTCCTCCTCTTACAGCTGTTAGATCTATTGGGCACAATTCCTTAAAGTAGAAGTTGAGCTAGCTAAAATCTGGGCTTATAAAACTAATAGAAAGCTTTTAACCACACTTATTCCAAACCTAAGAAAGGCTTCTACAATAGCTAAAGGATTTTAAAATTCTTTCCTCCTCTCTTACCCTACTTTTTTACATGTTTAAATAAAAAAAGAACTTGGGTCTATTAGGCTTTTAGGATTGGAAAAAAAAATCGGATTAATTCTTTATTTGATTTTTAAAATCAAAATCAGTTACTTTCAAAAGTAGCTAATCACCTATTTAAATACGGCGGAATTTTCTGAATCAGTTCGTAAAGGTCAAATTAAACTCAGTTAAGAAAATATGTTAAGCCGTAATTCCAAATTACATATAAATTAATTTTTTTACAGATATATTTTATTTCTGCATAGAATCAATTTCAAAGTTAAATTTATATCCACTTAATATATAGCGGAATATTATTGCAATTTAATTGCTTCGATTGTATCGGGTTCAAATACGACTTAAAAAGCACAACACATCTCCCAAATATTTTTGATATTTAAACTCTGAAATTCCATTTAAATAAGTGAACTTTCATACAAAGAAATTATTACCACTTTTAGAAGTATATGTAATGTGTACACTTTATAATTCAAATTTCTAACCTTACCTTATAGTTGCTAAAGTACATAAAAAGCTCTTTCCAACTTTGAGTTATTGAAAGATTATATGGTTTTTTTAAATTACTTAGAATAAAAAATTAACTTAATAGATTTTACAAAAAATAAATTTAATTTCAAAATCGATTTAATGCTTACATTTAAAGTATGTAAAAATTAAATTGTATTAATATTAACTATCAAACTATATATTAAAATATTCTAAATTTAAGTTCTGGTTGGCTTTTTAAAATTAAGTTCATAAAAATTCCACATTATAGTTATTTTTTAAAATTTTTTGCAGCTTTATAATAAACTTTTCGTATATCGTCTATAAATAAAATTCAAATAATATAATTTATTTTTTTAATTTAAATCAACTTTTTTTAGGTATATACGTGTCTTTAAAATATACTTAAAGCATATGTACTAATAGATGATTTATGTACATCTGATTAAAAAAAGAAGCGCCCAATTTACAAAAAATGTGTTTATAATTGAAACTTTAAAATATATAGTATGTTTATATTTATAGAAATTCCGATAATGTCTTGTATATAGAAAATGATACTTTTGGTATTAACGATTTATGGTTCATTTATTAAATATTTCCGATTTCTTGACAGTCACATTTTTGGATTTACGTATTTAATTAACAATTGAAATTCTATTAATGAAAAGTTGTTTTTTTACAAAATATCGGTGAAAATTAGATTAGATTGTTTATTTATAGAACAAACATATAAAATCAAGCCATTTCTAAGTACATAAATTAATTTATCATCGATTATAAACCAAAAATGAAATTAGACCGAGCTGGGTACGGTAAAAATTAACAATAGTGTATAAGTAATTAATTGGATACAGAATGATTAACGAGATGGAGAGTTCATAAAGTTAGACCGTGAATACGATTTAACGCGGGAACTAAATATATTCCAAGTGGTACTTGAAATTTCTATATAAAGAGGCTATGAGGTATACTTAAAAAAATAAATATTGTAGACTTATACTTAGACATATCAGAACTCAAAAAATATTTAAGAAAACAGCATATACAACGATGGTAAACCTATTTAAAACGTTGAGTTTAGTAGTATTACTAATTGCATACATAAACGCAACAGTTTACAAGAAGAATATTTTGAAGAAATCCAACGAAAAAAAATCTCGTAGCTTGATGGGTTACTTCGGGACGCAAAGTCAAACTGAGTTAGCAGCACGCATAAACGTAACCCAAATTTCGTCCAAGTTAAGTCATGTATTTTTCGCATTTGTGGAGGTAGATGGCGAGCGATCGGAATGTAAAATCTTAGATCCGATCCAAGATATTAACGATGTAAGCGATCCGAAGCTGAAGCAGTTAAATTCAAAAACTCAATGCGACGTCGATAAACAAGCTAAAGGTAATTTAGGAGCACTGTTTGCCCACAAAGTTTTGAACCCGCATCAGAAAACATTAATGTCGGTAGGTGGAGCATCAGCGGAACGATCAAAAAACTTCACGTTGGCTACATCGACTTTGGAACGTTCACAGAAACTAGCTAAATCCTGTGTCCGCTTAGCTTTGGATTACGGATTTGATGGCATTGATTTCGATTGGGAATCACCTACCAACGCCTTAGAATGGAAACAGTATACAGATTTGATAGTAGAAACTAAAAAAGCGTTTGAAAGCTTTAAAGATGGAAAGGATTATATTGTTAGCTTAACAGTTTTGATGCCAGTCTTCAAAGAACATTCCGATGAATCTTTCAGCGTGGTAAAAGATCATGTGAATTTCATTAATTTGATGACTTACGACTCTTCGAAAGATTCGGATGGTGCATTACACCATTCTGCTTTGTACGGGGCACCTGAAACTTACGATGTACCGTATATAAATTCTACTGTCACCGCCGCTCTAAAATATTTTCCACCATCAAAAATTATAGTAGGTCAGCCACTTTACGGTTACGAAGTTCAAGTTAAAATAGGGTCGTCTACCTCACCAACAGCACCCGGTCCAGGGATATACGAAAGGGTGGATAGGGCGAACAGATCTACTATGATGCATGGTTTAGATACTAAAACTTTAATGTATAATCAGATCCAAAAGGATTACTTAACCAACAAGGATTACGTTAGGTACTGGGATGATAAATCTAAAGCTAATTATCTGTTCAATAATAAAACCAGTAAGTTTGTAACGTACGTGGATCAACGAGCTTTACAAAATGTAGTTGATTATATAGAACATATGGATTTGGGCGGTATGTTTTTCTGGCAGCTGGGCGGCTCTTTTAACCATGAGACTAATACTGAAGAATTGATTGAATTCGTAGCCACTAAAATGACTTTGGATACTACGCCTAACAAGATTTGTGCGAACCACTCTCCATTCTGTAACATAAAAACCGAATGTAAACCGGAAGATTTAAAAGTTAATACTGCTAAGCATACTGAATCTAATAAGAACAAGTTGGTGGACTCTAATGCTTCTAAATTTAAAGTTGATAGTTGGTCGTTGATACTGTTGGTTGTTCAACTAGTTTTGTTAATGCATTAGTAATATTTTTGTAAATACAATTTTAATTTCATTGGCTTCTAGAATTAAATACATATTTATTTTAATTTTTTATACAGTGTTTTTTATTTTTTAGATATTCCTAGATTATAACAAATATTGTTGATAGTAAATATACATAAAGTTAAACTCTAAAGTACTCTAACCACACCATTTAAAAAAATATAAACTATAATATAATGCAGTAAAAAAACACAATTATTGTACAATTTGTCTATTTTATATCAAATAATAGTTTCTAAAAGTAAAGTTATTTAGTTTAATCTCAAATATATATAACAAATAAAAAATGAAATGAATATTTAAATTTAAGAAGACATTTCTTATTTTTTATTAGTTTATAGCTAACAAAGAAACTATACCTTAAATTAAAATATTCATCCTTAAATTATAAATATATATATATCAAGTTTATAAAAATTAATTTAAGTTAAATAATTAAAAATAAATCTGCTTTAATTAACTTAATTAGAATAGTTTAAATATTTTATTTTTTAAGTGTTATATAACTAAAGTTTTTTATATAAAGTATTTTAAAGATTTGAATTATATATATAATTAACTATTTTTAAAATAGTTTTTTAATTTTTAAATTATTTAGTTATTATTATAGTAGTAGTTATATTTATATAAATATAAAAGTAATTTTGTTTAAATTTTATAAAATAAAAGTAAATAGATAAAACTATTAAAATTGATAATATAATTTTAATACAGTAATTTATATAATATATTAAAGTTTATTATTAATTAGAATCAAATTAAAATCAAAATTTTTTAAAACAAACTTAATAAAAAATATATTTACATTTTTATAAATAAAGTTAATTTTTTTAAAATTTTTTTTTAACAAAATATAAATAGCTTAAAAATCAAATTACAAAATTTAAATTTGTTGTAAATTATTATTAGCTTTATATATATACTTTAATAACTTAATATATTGAAAAGTAGATATATTTGCAATTTTAATTTTATAAATATTTAAAAATATATTAAAAAATTAACTTAAAAAAGAGATAAAATTAAAAAAAGTATATATGTGACTTATATAATAATTCACTATATTTAAGCTTTTTAAAATTTAGTAATATTAATATTAATATATCTACTATATATATATTAAAAAAAATAAGCTATAATATTACTATAGTAAAAATATTATTATTAATATAAAAAACTTTAATTTTTAAAGATAAGTATATTAAAAATTTTAAAAATAAGTTTAAAAAAGTAGAAATTAATATATTTTAAAAATAAAAAGTATATTTAATAGTATAATATATATAAATTATTAAAAGTATAAATACAATATTATTATTAATTTTAAAAAGTAAGTAAAATTAAAGTAAATATTTATAATAATAATTTAAATTTTTAAAGTTAAATATATATTTTAGGTAATTTAAAGATAGTAATTAGTAAAGTATTAAATATGTATATATAAATAAAAAGTTATTAAAAATTACTATATTAGTTTTTTTAAAATAAAAATAATAAGCTTTTATTTTTATTTATTTATATAATATAGTAAGCATTTATATTTTTAAAATTATAGCTTATTATATTTTAAACAATAATAGTATAATTTAAAAAAAATTAATAATAAAAACATAGTGTACTTTTTAAACTATAATTTTAAACTATTTTAAAAATTATATATATTTGTATATTAAATAAACTAGAAATTAAAAAATAAACTATAAATAAGTATATTAAAAAAATAAAGTATATATATTAATTATAAAGTAATATATATATTTAGATAAAAATATATAATTTACTAGTAAATTTAATTTATTTTAAATAAAATAAAACATATTAATTTTAATAAAATAAGCTTTTTAATTTTTAATTTTTTTATTCAAAATTTAAAATTATTATTTATTTATATATAAAATTATTAAAACTTAAAATTATAAATATAAGTTATTAGAATAAAAAATGCAATTTTACTATAGTTATAGTATTTAACTTTATATTAAATTCTTAAATTTTAAGAAACTTAAAACTATATATAACTTAATATTAATTTTTAGTATTTTAAGCTATATATATTTTTAATTTAAAAAAAGCTAAAAATTTTTAGTTTTATTTATACAAATTTAAAGTTTTTTTTGTTTAGTTTATTTTAAGCCTAATTAATATTAAAATTTAATATAAAATTTAGATTATTTTAGTAAAATAATACTTTTGATTATGCTTATTTTCATTTATTTTAATATTATTTTATAAAATGTAAACAAAAAATAGCTTTATATTTGCAAAAATATAAAACTGCAATTTAAATATATGTATACTTAACTATATTGTTTTCTTTCTATATATATTACTAGTTTAATTTTAAAGTATTATAATTTAATAAAATAGTTGCTAAATATTTTACAGCTTAGGCTTAAAAACTTTTATTAAATTAATTTTAGCTAATTTTATCAACTTTCTTTAAAATAAGTTAATTATATATATACTAAAAAGTTAAATTATAATTATTTTTAACTATTTTTAAAGTATATATTTTAGAATTTTTCTTAATATATATAAATAATTAAAATATATAACTAAAATTTACTTTAGCTTATACTATAATAATAGAAATAAATTTTTTATCTAAAAATATATAAATATTATAAAATAGTAATGCTGCTTTTTAGATTTTAAAAAGTATAACTTTTAAGTATTTAAAATTTTAAAGTAAAGCTTTATTGTATAAATTTTAATAGAAAAAATAATTAATGTTGAAAATAAATGCTTATTTTAAACTAACTTTGTTTAATAGATTTAGATAATCTTTTTAGATATAAAAAAAGTAAAATATGTTTGTTTAAATAGATATTTAAGTTTAATTCATATATTATTATTTTACATTTACTAAAAACTCTTTAACTTACTAACTAATTTATATATAATTGTAAAGCGTTTTTAAAGCAAGTCATATTTTACCAATGAAATACCTTGATTTTATGAGTGAAAGATAAATTTATTATAATTGAAATATTCAGCTAAAAATAGTGATTTAAAATAAAAAATGCTTTATTTTAAACTTGTAATAATAAAGAATTTGATAATGCATTGAAGAGATAGTGCACAGCTTATGAAAAGTGTGTAGGCTTATTCCTTAGGAA
>JAWQFY010000638.1:0-24545 GCA_037055185.1 Capillidium rhysosporum | reverse complement strand
GTAAGTTTTTAAATATAAATTTTTATATACCTTTTATATTTTTAATAATTAATATAAATATTTATATATTTTTTAGTTATTATTTTAACTTATTTATTTTTTATAATACTTTTAAGTTTATTTAAATTATTTTTAACCTTTTAATTAAACAAATATAATAATTTAGTATTTTTTAGTTTAGAAATAGCTTTTTGCTAATTTTTTTTAGTTTAAATAATATAATAGTAATTTGCTTATAAAATTATTAAATAACTTTTAATAAATAAAATATATTAAATATTAAAAAAAGTAAGCTTATAATAAACATATTAATTATAAATAATTAAACTTATTTAAAAGCTTATTATAATTTATTTTAAAGCTTTATTAATATTTTAACAATATAATATAACATTTATATTATATATTTAAACTTAAAAACTAAATTATATCTATTTAAATTAGTATAATATATATTATACTTTAAATATTAAGCAGTATTTAACTTATTAATAATTAACTTTAATTAAAAAAAATCTTAATTTAAAATTTTCTAAACTTAAAATTTTTATATTTAGAATTTTAAATATTAAAAAAGCTTTTAAAATAACTAAAATATTATTAATTTAAGCTATAATGTTTTTATACTTTAAAATATAAATATAAACTAATTTATATATTAAATTTAATTTAAAAATGCAAGTAATTTTATAAATTAAACATAGAACTTAACTTATAACTTATATTTATAACTATATTTATATATATATATTAGGTCTAATTTTTTTATTATAAAATTAACTATATTTATTGCTTTGTTATATTATTAGCTATTTAAATTAGCTATAGTATTTTAACTAATATATAGCTTAAATTATACTTTAAATTTAAATTTATATTATTTATTATAAATTTGCCTTTAAAAATATAAACATATTTTATTAGTATAATTATAGCTATATTTTAATTAAATTAAATTAAAAAAATATTATACTATATAAATTTATATATATAATAGTATTATAATTTATAAGTAAGTTTGCTAATTATTAATTTATTATAATAAAGTTTGATATTAAAGAAGTTTAATAGTAAAAAAATCTATTTATAATTATATATACTTTTAACTACTTTATTTTTCTTTATTTTTTAGCTTTAAAATTGCTTTTATATAATAAAATAAAATTTAAAATTATAGTAAAACTTTTAATTTAATAAAATTATCTATATTTTAAATATATTTTTTAGCTCTTTAATTTATTAATAATATTAAATTAATTATTAATTAAATATACTAACAAAAATATATTAATTATTATATAAAAAATACTAAAAATAGTACAACTTTTAAAAAACCAGTTTTATTATAAAAAGCTTATTTAATTAAAAAAAAACTATATTTAAATAAACCTTATAATAAAATATTTTCTTATAAACAAAAGATATTTTAATCTAATTTTTTAATATAGTTAAAATATTAATATTAAAATAATGTTAAAAAAATAAGTAAATAAGTTTAATATAATGTTTAAAATATTATACTTTTATATTAAAATATAGTATATTTATAATTATATTATAAAATACTTTTTTAATAATAAAAAAAATAAATTTTATTATTTCAATTTTGTTAAATATATAAATTAATTAAATAAGTATTATTAAATTTAGTTTTAGTTTTATAATTTTTAAAATTATATAAAACAATGTTAATATAAATTTATAAAAAATTTATTAATTTTAAAATCTTAGTTAAGATTAAAATTATAACTAAATTATAGTTTTTTTTAAAGTCAATTAACAAAATATAAAGTTTTTTTATTATAAAGTATAGAATTTTTAAACTATATATTAGTTTAATAAATAATATTTTCTTAATAAATATAAAGCTATTTAAACTTATTTAATTATTAAGTATTTTTACTAACATTTTTTATATACTTTTTATAGTATCATTAGCTATATATAATATATTTATGATTTATGATTTATTTTGATTTATGTAAATATTTTTCTAAAAATTATTTAAACTATTTAAAGGGTTTAAAAGTTTAGTATAACTTTTAAATTACTTAAAATCTTTACAATTTTAATTTAATTATAAAATTTAATTTAATGAAACTTATTAAAAAAGTGTTATTTTAGAGTAATATTTTAAGAAAATATTTTAGTTATAGGGTAGGCCTACTAAAAATTATAAATAAGCTAGCTTTTCTTCTATTATTTAAGTTAAAATATTACTTTTTATTATATCCAAATATTTAAAAAAACAATAACTTTAATAAAATAATATATTATTTTAGTAAGATTTTACCAATATATTTTTATATTTAAATTTAATATATATTTGTTAAAATGACTAGATAGGAGTTTTTACAAAATTTAATTTTAATTTAGTTTTTTGAGTTTAAAATTTAAAAGTTTATAGATACTATTAGAATTACATAATAATTGTGATGCTACAAAAATTTTGAAATGGATGGGAGTAGTACTTAAAAATTTACTTTTGACTAAAAATTAGAAATTAAAATTAAAAAGTTAATAAAAATTGGCTTTAATAGAAATAGAAATATATTTGAAATAGTAAGTGAAAATAATTTGATGGTAGAAGCTCTATAAAACCAATCGGTTTAAAATGTACAAGAATGATTTGAAAGAGGTTATAAATTTAAAAGCGTGGCTTACTTTAAATTATACTAGTAAAGAATAAACTAGCTTGTTATAGAAATATAGAAAAGTGAATTCTTCTTAAGTATTTAGAATCGAATTAATAATCAAATACATCAGAATCCGGACCTCTGTACATAGCCATCCCTACAGCAGCTGTAAGAAGTGCCACAAACTTACACCATTTCCAAAAGCCGTCCAGGCATCTACGCATCGTATGTACAAAACCAACCGGGGGTTGAATTTGTCTTTGGTTAGGTGGATAGAGGGGTGTAGACTCATCATTCTGGAACTGTTCTCCATTCACAGTTTCAAGATCGTCTTCGGAGTGAGTAAGTGTGTCGGTACGGTTTATAGGTTGGTTACGAACGGTGCTGTTGGAAGGAAAGTTGTCAGGATTATCCTGCTCCTCCGGGCCCCAGTCGTCGTTGAACTGGTCAGGGTTGTCCAACGGTGAGAACTGGGCTTCCTCGGTCCAGTTTGCCGCGGTCAACCGATCTTCTGAGTTGGTATTGAAGTGGCGGTAGAACTCGCCTTCCAGCTCCGTTAACAATGTCCGGCGTTGTGGTCGGTGCACGGTAGAAGATGCGGAAGCTGAGGCTGACCGCTTGTGCGCCTTGTCTGTGTTAAACCGGGGATCGTTGTGCACCATACGTACCGAAGTGTTTTGACTACGAGCGTTGTGACCTACGTTATAGTTGGAGTTGGATACGGAGGATACCGAGGACCGGGGTGAGAAGAAGGAGGAGAAAATACTGCCGCGTTGGTTCTCCAATCTAGCGTTAAGTTCAGCTATCTTCTGCGCCTGTTGGTCGATGATAATGCTGTTCTTTTCAGCTAGTTTTAAACTGCCTTCCAACTCCGCAGCATGGAGTTTAAGAGTTTTTAACTCTTTCTTTAGCTGCTTCAACTTGTCATCGGCTTGTCGTTTAGATACTACTAAATTTCGGTTGGTTTTCTCTAACTCTTTTATGTTATCGAGTAATCTAAATGTCAGTTCTTTCTGTTCGTCCGGATCTTCGTTTTTCTCTTCCATGATAGGACTATTGATATCGTTGTTAAAGGTAGCTCTTAGATTTGGGGTCGTAGCTAGCGGTAAACTTGACGAATATAGTGGCGTTGGTGATGGGTATATCATACTAGAACGTCGCTCGATTTGTTTGTTACTTTGGACTGATGTACTTCTCGACCTTTCAATCAAGTCTTGATTGGATTCTTCCAGTTCTTTAATCTTTTTACTGTAGCTTTCGAGCCCTTTCCTGTAAGATTCAATTTCTTTGAGTAAAGTTCTTGTTTCTTTCCTACCATTCTTTTCCAAATTTTCCTTTTCAGCTAATACTGAATCTAGTCTTGTTTGTAATGCGGAGTTCAAATTCTCTAACTCGTTTATATTATCCACTTCCTGTCGTATAATACTCCTTCGTTGAAATCTAGCTTGTGTCGGAGTTGGAGGTTCAACTGCTTTTATATGTGGATCTTCACCTGAATAGCTATTTCTTAATGGTGGGGTTGTAGAGTTATTTGTCACTGATGGTATAGGTAATGCAGTTAAATTATCACTTAATTCTTCAAATTGTGCTTTCAACTTTGTATTCTCATCTAAGATTGTTCTACGTAATTTAAAAGCTTGATCCAACTCTAACAAAAAATAAATAAGATAATTTAACTATGGTTACCTTGCTCTTTTTCCGCTATAACATTATAAGCTTTCGAAAGTAAGCTTTTTAAATCCGAGGAAGAATGCGCCGAACTTGTAATTGAAGTGTGATCAGATAATGAAGCTGCAACGTCACTCTTGTTATCAAAACTAATCAATGAATCATTATCTTTGTCGGGGTAAGGTGAACCTTCCAATATACTACCGGTTGATTTCTTTGATCTTAAACTGGGCTTATCTTTAAAACTGACTGGTGAAGCTACTCTTGGTTTGTCATTGTTAAGAAACAAATTTTCCCTTGCTGAATCTTTCTGTAAAGGTTGAACGTCAATTCCTAGTTCTTCATCCATTTCAATAAATTAATTTACTATTAAACTGTAGAACTTGTATTTTGTTTCTTGTAGGTCTAACATAGTTGAACGTAAAAACTTGTAAGGTTATTTATGTTTGGGGAAAGGGGTATTGTTTATTTATTTTTAATTCCAATTTCGATTAGTTTATTTTCAAAACAAAGTTTTGAAGAACTTATACAATATACAGTTCGGATTTTTAAGTTTAATAAGCTTTCATTCATTTTCCTTTATTACTTTTGGTGGGGCAACTAAACCGGTGTCATCACTCCTATAATTTACACATGTTTCATCAAAATGGTATGCATTTTACAAAATATGCGCAAAATAAGTGCTTAGATTTTATTGCTCTTCAACTATATTTTTCAAAATCATGGCAATTATATTCATGTCAACTTAATCGTATAATTTGAGATTTACATAAAAATAAAATGTGTCACAACAAAAATAGTGATAATTTAACATTTGACCAATCGCTTGGTTTCCTTACATCTTTGAAAAATTTTAATCTGCATCAAGACTCAGAAACAATCAAATACTACGTTTTTTACATATATTTATCGTTAATTTTTACTAAGCTTATGAAAAGTTAAGCTTGCTGGATGCGATTCATTTCACTTTTTTCAGTACGCCAAGAGTACAATATCAGTTGAATTGTTCTACCATTTTTGCTCATCAGACTCTTAGATATCACCTATTTATTAACTTTAGCAATTGGAGGTACATATATCATTAGGACAATTTTGTAAATAGCTAAAATATAAAATAAAGATGTAAAGTAAATAAGTTATAAATGGGAAAAATAAGATTTATTTATAAAACGACTTACAGATTTGTATATTATTATTGTTAATAATTATACTTTATATAATATGTATATATTCTATCACATATTAGTTTGGGTTTATTAAGCATTTATAACTTTAAGCATTAACTTTTAATTAAATATCTTATTTAAGTTATTTATTAAAGAAAAATCTTTCAGTATTTTTTGAATTATAAGCTTAATATTGAAATTATTTTTAGAATAGATATATTAGTAAGTAAATCCTATCCAATTTTAAATTAGTGTATTTTAATACATTTCTTTTATAATTAAATTTGGTTAAATTTTAAACTAATAGAAAAGTTAACCAAATATTTTTAAATAGATTTTTAAGTAATTAAAAGTATATTAATTTTGCTTAAAAATAAGGAAAATAGTATAAAGTTATTATATTGTACTTTAGAAATATATAAAATACAAAGCTAAAAAGTATAATAATATTAAATTTATATTAATTTTATTAAAAGAATAAATTACTACTGCTATATTATTAATAGCTAGTTTATTATTTACTTAGTTTTAAAAATTAAGAAAATTAGGTAATTTATAAATAGTTTATACTAAAAATATATTTTTACTTATTAAAATTATATTTACTACTATTACTATAATAGCAATTTATATAAATATAAATATAAAGCTATTAATATAATAAAAATATTAAAAGCTATAATATTATTAAATTTAATATAATTTAACTATTTTAATAAATTTTTTATATTAACTTTAGCTATATATTTTAGCTAGACTAACTATTTAAAAGTTTTCTAGCTTTTATTACTTTTTACTTTAAAAAAAAACAAAATTATTAAAAAAATTTAACTAAATATTATATTATTACAATATATATTTTTTACTTTTATATTAAAATTTTAAATTAGCTATATTTTTAAAAAGTAGTAATTTAATTATATAGTAAAAACTATATTTATAAGCTTTATATAACTTATAATAATTTTATAATTTTAGATAAACTTATATAAAATTTATAATATAAGCTTTTCTAAAAATAGCAAATTTGCATAAAATTAAATTTATATTATTAATATATAACTATAATTATTAAAAACTTATTTTTAGCTATTTTTATGTTTGTAAAATATAATAGTAAATTATAGTAAAATAATATAAAATATATAATACTTAACTTATATAGCAAATTAATTTAATAATATAAAAGTATAGCTAATTTATTAAATATTAGGTATTTTATCTAGTTTGCAATATATTATATAATTAAAATAAATAGATGTAGTTATTTTACAATATATTATAAATTTATTTATAGCTATAAAACTTTAACAATTCAAAAAATATTTAGTTTATAATAAAAACTTACTTAATATAATTAATTTTATATAATTTTTTTACTTTTTATACTTAAGTAAATTAATGCCACTATTTAATTAAAAATTAAAACTATTATACTAATGAATGTTCTATTTTAAATTCTATTGGAAATTACAAAAGTGGAGTTTATATCTACTGTTTTCATAATAATTATAGAAACATATTTAAGAAAATATTCATTATAATGTCTACTATACCTTTATGTACTTTTAAATAAATCTTATATTTTTTTATTTTAGGAATTTTAAGTTTTTTAAGTAACTTTTCAAGTATTGTTTCCTCTAGAGAAATAACACTTCACTTCCACCTCAATTTTATAGCATAATTAAAAACTTAACTTGAGAATTGCTAAGATTTAACGAATTAAAATTTTGATTTAATCTATATTGTAAAATATTATTTTATTTAAAATAATAAAAATTACTTAAAAGAGCTTATAAACTTCAATTCACAGATAACGTTGTAATGTTTTTATAATAGAAGTTTTTAGATTTGATTATGTAAATTTAAAAAAACTGCAATTTGAATAAAAGCTAAAAATCTTGGGGACTATTGGTCTAATTTAACTGTAAACTGATTGTCAAAATTAACTCACCAAAAATTTACCGAAGGTAGGCAAAACTGCATAATTAGATGAAATTGCGGTAAACTCAAGTATACGTAATCCTTCCAAAAAACTTAGTAATTTTTCAGAAAACAGGCTCAAAAAACGTTTCGTTAAAGAAGTTCCAATAGTTTTTCATAAAAGAATTTAAAAGATGGCACAAGTGAGTACAAGTACGAGTAGTGGTGGAGACAGTAGACGTAACAAAGTATTAGCAGATTACCGCAAAAAGTTATTGGAGCATCGTGAATTGGATGCCAGACTTAGAGATTGTAAAACATTTTTTAAAATAATTTTGTATTCCGACTAATTTCAATCTATATTTTTTGTTGTATAGTGCGTTTAGGATTACGTGATTTACAGAAGGAACACGACAAATCTGAAGACGATATAAAAGCTTTACAGTCGGTAGGTCAAATAATAGGCGAAGTTTTAAAACAATTAGATGAAGAGCGCTGTAATACATTACCAAATTAAATTCGTGATTTAACTTTTACTATTTTTAGTTATTGTAAAAGCGAGTTCAGGACCAAGATATGTGGTAGGTTGCCGTAGTAACTTGAACAAGTCAAGTTTAAAGTTAGGAGCTAGAGTAGCTTTAGATATGACAACTTTAACTATTATGCGTCATTTACCTACTGAAGTTGATCCTTTGGTGTACAACATGTCTTTAGAAGATCCCGGACAGATTTCGTTTGCCGGTATTGGTGGTTTATCTGAGCAGATCCGTGAATTACGTGAAGTAAAAGATTTACACTTTTGATTGTTGCTAAATTGTTATGTTTTGGAATTGCTAGGTTATTGAATTACCACTTATGAATCCAGAACTTTTCCTGAGGGTCGGTATCAATCCTCCTAAAGGTGTACTGTTGTACGGTCCTCCCGGTACCGGTAAAACTTTGCTAGCTAGAGCAGTCGCCTCCAGTTTGGAAACTAACTTCCTGAAGGTGGTATCTTCAGCTATTGTTGACAAATATATTGGTGAATCAGCTAGATTAATTCGTGAGATGTTCGGTACGATCTTTACTTTCCAATATTTATTTTAATATTTTTTAAAGGATATGCTAAGGAACATGAACCTTGTATTATTTTTATGGATGAGATTGATGCTATCGGTGGACGTAGATTTTCGGAAGGTACATCAGCTGATCGTGAAATTCAACGTACTTTGATGGAAGTAAATTTATTTACTTAAATTTGTTTTACTAATTTCTACTGCTGTATTAGTTGTTAAACCAGATGGATGGGTTCGACTACCTTGGTAAAACAAAGTTGATTATGGCTACCAACCGTCCTGACACATTGGATCCCGCTTTACTACGACCTGGTCGTCTTGACCGTAAGATCGAGATCCCGTTACCCAATGAGCAGGGTAGGATGGAAGTGTTAAAGATCCATGCTGCCCCCATTACCAAGCACGGTGACATAGATTACGAAGCCATCGTTAAACTTAGTGACGGGTTCAACGGCGCCGATTTACGTAACGTATGTACCGAAGCCGGTATGTTCGCTATCCGTGACGAAAGGGAGTACGTGGTACAGGAGGATTTCATGAAGGCTGCACGTAAAGTCGCTGAAGCTAAGAAGTTGGAGTCCAAGTTGGATTACGAGAAGTTGTAACTTCCCTTTACAGTTCTGTTTTAAGAAATTAAATTCTTATAGATAGTAGCTTTAACATTTTTAGCATAATTACTTATTTGTGTTTAGTATAACAAATTACAATTGTATTACTCAGTCACATAACTACTATATTTAAAGAGAATAGAACTGATATCATCGTCATACTCAGAGCTTTATTTCAACATAATATTGTAGAAACATATTTTTGAATTGAAACCTGGTTATGGATATAGATTTTTTTTTAAGTTTTAGTTGGCTGCTTTTATTTTAGTATACTTATATAATTTGATATTATAATAACGGTTTATAAAAAGTATACTTATATTAAGTTATTTATTTTCTATATTTGCTTAATTTTATAGCAATAAATACCTCATCATTTTAATTTTTCAATCTAAAAAAAGAGGGTTTGCTATGTTTAATCTCAATTTGTCGATAAATTTCATGAACTAGCAACTCATCTCACTATCTACAACCGTAGTACAATATTTATGAACTGGTAATTATATATCTTAACCAACTGAATCGAAACTGTACTTTTTAAATAACTCTAATAACTTATATTTTAATTTCTTTAACAATATTAATTTAGTTAATAAATGAGGTATTCGATTTGATGTGATTAATCCATTGTGGAAAAAGAAGTACTTGTAGAATTTAAATTGAATTATTAAATTATATTTTCGATACTTTGTATAAAGATTTTAGTATATATTGAGGGTTGTGAGATTAAAGTTTTTAAAAATAAGACTAGGTGGTTCAAATAAATGTAAGGATGACGATATTTAGTGAGACAGTTACAAATTTATCAACTAAATTTAATTCATCGACTACCACTATAAACATCTGAATATATTCATTTTCTATTAAATTTCAGTAATGTATTTTCTAATATGATCCATCGTCAAAATGTTAATCTAATATCTATAGTAGAATAGATGGTTCTTTATGGTGAAATAGTATTTGTGTACTTTCTAAATCTTCGATATACAAACTACCGTTAAATACAGCCTCTTTTTAAATTTAATATAAGTTAAGAAAGAAGTAAATATACCTTGTAATGAAAGTTGAGTAATAAGTTTGATTAGTAACTAGTAAAGGTAAAGTTAACCTATTGATATGTACTATATGTAGATTTTGTTTCTATTATGTAACATCGTTTCAGTTCTATAAATATATATTTTATATAACTACCAGGTACCTTTAAATTATTTTCTAATAAAATAAAAAGTAGATGCTTACCTTCATCTTTAAATTTGATAAGTTTTTAATTTATAAATCTAATTATAAAAATGTAATGAAAAGTTTTACTTTTCTATATTATATCGCACTTTTCAGGCTATTACTGGTACCGGTATATTGATGAATTTAGCACTATCAAGCTTGTGACTTTGACTTCAATAATCTTTTTTCAAACTTTAACTTGCTTCAACTTGCCCTGTTTTAGATAGTATTTTATTTTATGATTTGAAAACTAGAATTAGTGAAAATTTTAGGTTGCATAGTTCAAATTTTCTAAAATCTTTCTAGATTGTTCTTGATGAGAAATAAAAATCTTTTGATTCTAAGATTTATTTTATAAACCACACTTCGTACTATACATAACTTTCGTATTTTAAAATAATATATATGTTATGTAGGCGGTCAATTGTTATTTCATTATTAATTCATATTCGATGTATATATTAAAAGTTAAACTGCAGATAAATTTAAACATTGATAACACAGTTCAATAACCAAGTTATTCAATTTAGCAAAACAAGCTATAATAGATAGTGATATCGACTATTTTGCATGAAGATTTATTTATTTATTTATTATGTTAACAAAGAGCAACTAGTCTACCAAAAGACATATAACGCAACACACAAAAAGCTATATGTAGATGGAATAATAGATTAAATAGTTAATTTTTTTAATATTAGAAACTTCAAGTTTTGGCAGAGAAATAAAATTAATTTATTGGAAAGTTAAATAGATTTCCACTTGTTTTAAATTTTCAAAAAAATCTTTGGATCTTAAAATCAAAGTCTACACAATACTCATTATTATGGTGAACTAGTTGAAGAAGTGAATGAAGACTATTTACATTCAAAGCATACATATCAAGTTTGTCAACGTCAAAATTCATTAGCTTTCCATAATCTTATACCTAAACAGCACCATAATCAACTTTTAAAAATAAGTTCATTAAAAAATTTATGAATATGCATGGCATCAATATTTTTAGAGTATGGTATTAGTTTATCAATAAGCTCTATAAGTAAAAAATTAGCGTTACAGCTTAACTTACTAGATAAGCTCTTAAAGATAAGATTAAAAGTTGACTGAAATTCACATAAAAACAGAAGTCTAGATTTAAATTCTTTAATTTTAGCTATAGGCATTTTATTGTAAACATTATATAATAGTTTTGCCAGAAAGTGTAGTTAATTAAATTAAATATCTTTTAATATACCAATATCATTTTTTGAATAAATTAATATTATAATTTAGTATAATTTTAAATTTCTATATCTAAATTTAGTAAAATCTCAACTTTTTATCTTATATATACTATTTCTGGTGATTTTTATTAAAATTTTGGAGTAAGATTTTAAGTTATAATAGTGTAGCAAATAAGAAAAGTTGAAAGATACTTCTAATTAAATAAAAGTAATATAGTTAATACCTTCAAATATTATACTAGTAAAAATAATTAAAAAGTTATAATTATAAAAATAATTGTAGAAAAACTATTCTTATAATATAATTATAAAGTTGTATAATATAGAATTAATATATGTATAAATATATAAATCTTTAAATAAGTAATAAGCTAATATTATATATTTTTTGACTTATTTTTATTTATTTTTAAAAGTAAGTAATTATATACATATATAATTAGCTGCTTTTAAAAGTACTTAATTCTAAAATTAAAAATTTAATAAAAATAAATAAACTAATAAAATTAGATAAAAATATATATTTATATATTATTATACTTACTAATATTTGTAAAGTATAAAATGTAATATTATGCTATATTTTAATAAAATTTATAAAAAGTTATATATATTTATTTAAAAATAGTAAATATAATATATAGTAGTATATATTACTTTTAAAAGTAATATATATTATAATAAATATTAGTATAGTATTTATAGCTTATAAAATATTCAATTATTATTAATTGTTATATAATTAGTTTTTAATATTACTAATTAAAAATATATAATTATAAAGAAATTAAAAAATAATACTTAATAATTATTATATATTTATTTCTATTAGCTATTTTATAAGTATAAAATAATTATATTTTACTCCAATAATAAAAATATAGTTAATTTTTTACTTTTTATTTTATATATATTATAATATTTTAAATATTATTAATAAGTCTAATAAAAAATAGTAAAGTTAGAAGATAATGTTAAAAGTATTATAATTTAGAGTAATAAAATTAAATATTTTATTATGTTTTTTATATATAAGTACTAATTTTAATATATTAATATAAAGTTTTAACTTTTTTTGCCTTTTTAAAAATAAGTAAATTAGTTTTTTTTAAAGTTAGTTTTACTTTAATTTTTTGGAATACAAAATTTTAAAAAAATAAAAATAAAAATAAAATATTAAAAAATAAAATAATTTTATTTTTAAAAAATAGTAACATATATATTTAAAAAATAGTCTATATTTAATATTAATTATAAAAACTTTTAGCTTAACTTTGTTTTTTTAAACTTTTTTTTTATAAAATAAAGTTATTATAAAAAGTTTAGCTTTAATTATAATTATAAAAGTAAAATTTTATATTTACTAAAAATAAATTAATAATTTTAGTTTAAAATATAAAATAGTATACTTTTTTTTAATATTTATTTTTTAGTTTTTAAATAATCTAACTTAATAGATAAATAACTTAATTTTAATTTAGTTATTTAATATTAAATAAAGATTATAATAAAATAAATTTAGTTAAAAATACTTTTTCTTTTTTAAAAATTTTAATTAAAAAATAAATTATCTAATTCATTAAAATTATTTTACTTTTTATTTAAACAAATTGTTTTACTAATTACTTTAATAATTAAAGTTAAAAAAAATGTTTAATAGTATAGATTTTAAAATAAAAATTATTATTATTATTATTATTATTATATATATGTTAAAAAAAGTATTATTATTACTATTACTAATACTTTTATGTATAAAAGTATTTTTTTAAAAGTTAAGAAAGTAAATTAGCTAATAAAATAAAAATAAAATTCTATTTTATACTTAAAAAAGTATATAACTTTGCTATTATAATAAAGTAAAATATTAAGTATTTTTTTATAATTAATATATATATATATTTACTTAAAATTAAAATTTTATTATATAATATAATTTGCTTTATATTACTAAAAGAGTTATAAACTAATATTAATAATAAAATAGTTATAAAATAAATATAATAATTTATATTTAATATAAATTAAAAATAAATTTAATATATTATATTTATAAACTTATTTATAAACTTATTTAAATATAGTTATTTTAAGTTTATTACTAATATTTATATAAAAATTATTATTTTATCTTAGTAAACTAATATATATCACTTATATTATAAAATTTATATTAAATTTTTATATAAAGCTTAACTATATATTATATTTAGTTTAAATTTTAACTTTATTAAAATTATTATTTTAGATAAAATTTAAATATAATACTTTAAAAAAATATTTATAATTTATAAATTAATATTTATAAATTTAATTTAAAAAGATTACTAAATAACTATAATTATATATAACTTTAATTATAAATAATTATCTTTATAGAATTATATACTATAAAATAATAAGCTATAGTAAAAAGCTATAAGTTATATTTATTTTAATAATTATATTATTATTGCTTATATATTTTTTAAAGTAAATAAACTATTTAATAATTTATTATTTTTAAAAGTGCTATTTTCTTTTTAATTTTTTTAATATTAGAATATTTTAGTAAATATAATTAAAATAAAATATTTTAATATATTTTAAACTTTATACTTATATATAAAATTAATAAAATTTAATATATATTATTATATTTACTAATTTTATTATTTTAAATATAATTTTTTAAAAAGTATAATTTAAACTTAAAAGTATTAACTATTATTATATAGTAGATATTTTTATTATTAAATTTTAAAATTTTAAGCTAGTTTTTTATTTATATTTTTAGGATTTTTTAAAGAAATTACTATATTTTAATCTTTTTTATTTTTTTAAAGTTAGTATAAACTAATAATAAAAAAATTAATGTTTATTTTTTTAAAAACCAATACTAAATAATAGAAAAATTAGTAAGCTAAGTTTTATAGATTTTAAAATTATTTAAATATTGCTTATTTAAATTAAATTAAATAATTTTAGTTTAAGTTTTAGGTAAAAATATAAATAAGCTATCTAAAAATATTTTAGAAAGCTTTAATAAGATTATTTAATATATTTAATTAAAAAATTAATTGTCTAACTTTAATAGACTTATTGCTAATGTTATATTATTCAATATAATTTAAATGATTCTATTTCTTAGTTTATATTAAAATAACTAAACTATATTTAAAGGTAATATATCCAGTATTAAGCTATTATAAGAAGTGCATCTTCTTAGTAAAAAATGATAACTATAACAAGAGTAAAAAGAATAAGCAAAAGTAAAGCTCAGCTATTACATTATATAATTTTTAAATAATATAAAATGCTATTACAAATTTAATTTTATAGTTAAATAGAGAAATTTAATTTAACAGCTTTATTATTATATAGTTTATTATTAAAAATATATATATACTATAAAATATATTTAGTAAATTAAAGCAGTTATATTAAAATTTATATAAACTAGCAAAAATTATAAAAATAGTTACTCTAATTTTTATTGAAATTTGAAATTTTAGTAAAGATTTAAAAATCTAAAGTATTTAAATGAAATATAAAAATTTCAACTTGAAAGTCTGTAAAGGTATAAAATGGTGTCTTTAATAAGTAAAACTATACTTTATATTATATTTACATTTAAAAATGAATTAGAAATAATTATTGCTTTAATTAAACTAAATTTTAAGTATTTCAAAATATATTAGACTAGTAAATGATTTTAAAAAATTCCCTAGCATTGAAAATATAGGTTTCTTGCTTGTTGAATATTTTTATTCAGTAGGGCAATAAAAATGTTTATTAATTTGTTGCAAAAATTTTACTTATAATCCAAAACAGCTAACCAAAACCCTAATAAATAACAATATAATTTTTGTAAGAAGTTAGGATTTCAGTTTAAATTGATTAAGCTATTTAAACTATTTTAAAGGTGGTTTAATCTTGCACCTCAAATGTACACTAACTTCTACATATTCACACTGCTTTAAATTTGATTCAACCATCTTTTTAATTAGGCTCCACATTAGACTAATTAAAACCCAATCTTTTGAATACTAGCCAATAAAAATTTTAAATATTCTAAATCAAACCAAAAATATCAATTTTATTGAGATTGTTTTTAAATTCAAACGTGAATCAATATTAAAATTTAAACCTATGTTGCAATTTTGTGATTGGATAATTATTTCTATAAGTAATTATAAAAGTATTTACATTTAAATGGCATTTATAAATGGTATTAGTGGGAGGTAATAGCTATAAATTTTATTTACATAAGTTCCAATTCCTTAGATATCTATTCCACTGCTATTAATTATCACTATTAAAAAACCAATTTTTTTCATAATTTATGCAATTTTGATTTCGGACTTTGAACGAAACGTACACCTTCCAGGTATATGGAAACAGTATAAGCTTATATCATTAGAAAGATCTATTATACAACATTTCTTTCTATTATACCACCTGAAATTATTATACTATAATTATAAAAGATAAAGGATACCACTTTTTATTTTGTTTTGAAGTACCTTTAAGCGATTTGATCTATGTTTGAGCTATTTGCCTAAAATTTGCTATTTTGTAAAATGCACTTAATAGGGGGTCATTTAGTTAAGTTGAATGAAATTAGGAATTCTAAAAAAAGAATTCTCACTCACTTTTCATATTGCATCCGAGATACAGTAGCGGCCTTCGTTGTATTCATACTTGATTTCGTTAAAGTATCTATGTATGAATGTTGTTAATATGATATATTTCTTTATAGAATACATCTTTCTTTAAAAAATCGATTGAGAACCTTTAAAAATACATATATATATTTTTTGATTTACGATTTTATTGGAATAAATTGCATTCTGGAGAACTGTTTATTGAAGCTTACAAACCAAGTCGAATAAATACTGATAAATTGATCAGGGTAGCAGGGGTACCACATTACCTTTCAACTTATAAAATTTTGGATCTAATCTTAGAAACTACACCACCTCACCTTTCCAACAAAAAGCACGCTTCAAATTACCGAATAAAGTAGCTTTGAAGCCGTCATAGACTGTTAAAATTAGAAACTTTTCCACTTAAAAAACATTTGGACTAAATTTTAATCAACTTTTTAAACCACATAATTTTACAATCAAAACCGAAGCTTCGAGCTCTAAATCTGAACCTACTGTTAAGATCAACTACATGGCTAAATTTATAACTATAAAGAAGACCAACCAACAATTAGAAAAAGGAATTGTACCTTCTTCCTTAGACCATGGGTTCATCCCCAGTGCAGAAAAACTGGAAGCCTGCTTGTCAGCAAGTAGATCACCGCCGTTAAGTAACCAAGAACAAGCTCAGAAATTGTTGGATGAAGTGAAGAGCAGTTCTGTCGAAGAACCTTACGATAAGAAGAATAGGTCCAAATCTTTGTACGTGGTAGACGATTACGACGATGAATGTGATGAGGATGATGGTCACGTAGAAAATTATTCCCATAATTTCCAAGATAGGAAGGAAGATCGGTTGAAAATTAAGAGTTCTTCCTCCAGTTTGAAAAAAATTAAGGATTCTATCAAGAATAAGTTGAAACGATAGTTTTATATTTTTAAAATCGTTGCGTCGCATTTCCGATTTCAACTTTAAAGATAATTTGCGTTTTATCTCTATTAACTAATTTCTATATTTTCCAACTTTGTCTTATTTTCGTTTATCCGTGATTTTTGCCTATATAAACTTATAAACTCTAGCTATTTTTTTAATTTAAATTTACTTTAGCAGCCTATTTAGCATCTATATTTCAAGACCTATTTCTAATTTTATTTCTCTCATAGTATAATTCTAAGATTTTGCTTTTATATTTAAATTTTTATTTACATAATACTTTTTTTATTATATTGATTTCAACTTTTCAACTTATTAATTCTAAAGTGACCTCCTTAAGCTGAATATCATTTAAAAACTAAAACTATATTATTTATAGTCTTATAATCTTTTTACAAGAGTTTTTCAAAAGTTTTAGTATTTAAGATCTAATTGTTATAATTTATAATTTTTCATATATTTGATCATGCAAACATACTCTTATATTTGAAGTAGTTTATAGTAAATTTACCTTTTTTATATTAAGAGGTTACAAACATTATAGATATCTTAATTTAAATAAAACTAACGTATGCTAATAAATAGAAATTTTCATTTGATTTATATTTAACTTAGCTACTAAAATACATATATTAATATATAGTAATATATATAATTATAATATATTTCTATTATTTAAAATAACTTTCAATCAATTTATTATATCAATTACTTACAAATATTATTAATTATATTATATATGGTTTAAATATTCTAGATAAACTGAAAAAAAATAAGTCTTATTTAATTTAATATATACAAATTTACTGCTTAAATTGTAGAAGTTATTATTTTTTAGCTACACTAGCTTTTACTAAATTTATTAAATTAATATATAATATAATTTTAAGAAAAGCAGAAAAACTAATTAGATAGGTTTATATATTTGTTATTTTAAGAAATAATAATATAATATAAAAATATACACTATGCTTATTAATTAAAATTTGTTATAAAAAGTTATACTTAAAATTTTTAATTGTTTTAAATATATTCACAAATGTTTTAGTATTAGAAAAAATATATAAAATAAATAATAAAAATATAATAGCAAATTAATTTTTAATTGAAGGTGCTATAATAGAAACTATATCTACTTATATATTAAAATTTGAGTTTTTTAATAAATAAATAAATATTTAATTTTTTTAAACTTAGTTTTACTAAATTAAATTAAAATAATAAAGTAATTTATTTTTAAATACAAATTATATATTATTATTTTTAATAAAATATAAAAATTAAAATAGACAAAAATAGTTAAGTTTTAAATATATCTATAATAAAAAATAATTAAGCTTATTATTTTTTAGCTAAAATACTTTTTGTAAATTTTTAAAGGCTAAAAGCTGTATTTTTTGCAATATTATCTGTTAATCTAAATTTAACCATTTAAACAAAATAACTAAAATATTTAAGCTTGTTAATTTTAGCTTAAAGTATTTTATAAAGTTTAAAAACTTTATATAATAATATTTACAGCTTAAGTTTAAAATAATTAGGTTTAATTTTTTATCTATTTATAGCTGAAAAAATTTATTATACTTTTAAATTTATTTTATTAATAAAAATAATAAGCTTAAATTAATAAAATTAATTAAAACTTAAATTTAAAATTTTATTATTATAGTTATTAATATAACTTAAAAATAAAATAAATATTTTAATAAAATTATTATAATCTATTTATATTTAAAAAAGTATTACAAAAATAACAAGTATATTACTATTTAATATGTTTATTTTAAAAACTAGTATTAGTATATTTTAAATATATATAAACTATTATATTAAAAATAAAGAGTTTTAGTTTATAATTTAAAATATATAATTTTAATTATATATATTATATTTAAAAGTTAATAGCATATTTATAATAAAAGTATTTAAATATATATATTAATAAATTAAAATAAATATAGTTTTTTAGATAAAATATTATAATATAAAGCTATTAAGCTATAATAACTTATAAATATATTTATTATTAAATATATATTTATAGCTAGTATAAGTAAATAATAAAAATAAAGTATATTAAAGTTATTTTTTAATATAATATCTTAATTTTAAAAAAAGCTATAATATTAGTTTAACTTACTTAGATTTTTAAATAATTTTAATTATATTTAAGCAATATTTTAAATACTTAAAGCTATTTTTTTTATTACTATATTTAAAAAAGTATATAATTTTATAAAAATAAATACTATAAAGTTTAAAGTTTTGCAGCTATTTTTTTTAGCTTAATTAAAATTTTTTTTAGTATAAGTTAAATTAAAAAAGTATATTTATTTAAAAATATCAATAATTAATACTTTAAATTAAAATAATTTATAGCTTTTTTAAATAATAAACTAAAATGTTAATATAAAAGTTATAAATTTAAAAAATATTTTAAACTAATTTTAGCTAAATTTTTATTTTATAAATCTTTTAAATATTATAATAAATAAAATATTTTAATTTTTTTTTAAATATATATATATAATATTTATATTAATAACTTAACATATTTTAACTAAAATAAAAAGTATATATATATAATTTTAAAATTTAATAATTATATATATTATAATAAATTAATAATTAAATAAATATTTTTTAGTTAGTATAAACTAAAAATCTAAAAAAAAATTTTTTTAAACATTTTATTTATATTTTTTAAAATAATTACAAAATAAAGCTTTTAAAAATTATATATTTTTATATTTTACTTTTTACTATAATAAATTTTTAATTATTTTTAATTATTATTATAAAAAAAGTAATAAAAGCTTTTTATTAAAATTTAAAAACTATAGTATATAATTTAAAATATATAAAATTATTGCTAGTATTTATATAAATAAAATTTTATTTTTTTATTAGTTTATATATATATAATTTTATAATTAATTTAAACTTAATTTAGATTAAATTTTAATATAATGTTTAAGATATTATATTAATATTAGTTTACAAATTTTGAAAAATTTATTTATTTACTTTTATTTTAACTTTAATTTATTAATGTATTTAATATATTATATATATTAATTTTAAATATATTAAGAATACTATAGTTAAAAGTATTTATTTTTTTAAATAATGGATTATTTTATTATTATAAACTTTAATCTTAATAAAAAATTATTTATTAATTTAAATAATTTATATTATTTAATTATATTTTTATTTTAATACATTTATAGCAAACTATATTTAATTATATTTATTTTAGATATATTTAATATTTTTAGTTATTTATATTTTTAAGCTTGAGCTTTTTAATAAATTAGTAAATATATTTATTATTAAGCTATATACTAGTATTTTTTATTATTTATTTTAATACTTAAAATTTTATCAATTAAATAAATAATTAGTTATCTTTAGTTTGAATTATAGTAATACTTTTAAAGTTATTTTTTCTCTAAATTTATATATATTTTAGCTAAAAATTTAAACTAAAATTAGATTAAATTTTAAGGTTTTTGCTTTAATAAAAAAATCTCTTTTTTAGCTATAATAAATTTGTAAATCTTTATTTTTTATAAGTTTTCTTTTAAATATTTTTGCTTTATTTCTTAATTTTTAAATTTTTTATATAGCTAATATATTTTTTAAAGTTATACTATTTCAAAATTGAATATTGTTAAAATTTTAATAACTTATACTTAACTTAATAAAATTAGCTATAATTTTATATACTAATCTATAATCTATAAGTAATTAAAAAGTTTAAAAAATTTAAATTTAAATAAATACTATAAAATTTTATTAGCATATTTATATTTTTTCTAGTCTTAAAGCACTCTAAGTTGCCTGTATCTGTAGTAATAAATTGGTATTAGTAGTGATATGAATTATTTATACAGTAGTAGTCAATGAAATTTGAGCTAATACACTTGGTTACAGATAGTTGTAGTTATATTAGTGATGTGGAAGTCTGTATCAAAGGGGAGCAAAATATCTGGCTTTATAGGCTAGTACTTATTTATTCATATCAAGTTAAAAAAAGATATCTATTAAGGTGATATGTTGCATTTATGCTGTAAAGGAAAGTACTCTAACAATATTATAGAGACTAATGTCCAAACATAGTTACCTGCTCGGCAGAAATCGAGTTGCTACCTTTTGAAGAACCCGAGATATACTCAATATTCTATTAATTTGAGTTTTTTAAGTCGGACTTTATAGTAGAACATGCATAATTTTTAGATTTATAAACAAATGGATAAAAATATAGCCGTATAAGGAAAACTAAAATTATGTTACGTAAATATATTTTCCATTCATTTAGGATATTTGTGGAAAATTCGACTTAATCCCGGTGGTAAATAAACCGAAATATTATGACGCTATTTGAGTATATCAGCTGGCGAAGTATTCCACTTTGCAGATTATTAAAGGCTTATTGGAGCAAGCAACACATAAACTTTTTTAAAAGAAGCACAGTGTAAATATATCAACTTCTTATTGCCTCTTTCCAACAATAGTCTTTCTTAACAAAGATTAGCTCTAAGAGGCTACTATTAGTTCATAATTAGACGTTTATTAACTCAATTAACCAATAAAAGTTATAGCGCAAAGACTGAAACATATTCCAATTATTTAAAATTTATCGATTTCCAAAATACCGGAATTTTCTGCAAATACTGTAAGGCCGACGTCGCTTCCCTTACCTAACCCTGCTTTGACTAACATCGAACAAAGTGAGTTGACAGTTAAACCAACAAAGGACAAGCTTAGACGTAGGCTATCGAAATTGACCAATCCTATTAAAACGATGAACTTTTTGTTTAAATCTAAAACCAAATCTCCAACTGAGCTGATCCGCTCATTAAAAGATTATATACCAAGATTAGAAGGTAACGATAAGCGAAAGGCAAAAGAAGATGTTGCCAAAACACTAGCTTCGATGAAAATTATTTTATTCGGAGATGGAGGTAAATATTTCAAGCGCTAGTTTATTCAATTTTATATAAGATAGTGAGCCTTCTCCCGAGCAAGTAGCTCAACTTTCACAAGAAATTTACAATAACGAAATATTAGCCCTATTGATTCAAAATATTGCGTTACTTGAGTTCGAGGTAAATTTGTCCTAAAGTTTTTTTACTAATCAACATATTAAGTCAAGAAAGGATGTTACACAAGTTTTCAACAATCTTTTACGTAGAAAAGTTGGGTCGAGATTACCTACTGTGGAATATCTTTCTTCCAGGGAAAACATTATATTTATGCTTATGCGTGGTTATGAAACAAGTGAGATCGCTCTGAATTGTGGTATGATGCTCAGAGAGAGTTTGCGCCAAGAACCTTTAGCCCGTAGTCTTTTATACTCTCCTTTATTCTTTAATTTCTTCACTTATGTCGAAACTGGTACCTTCGATATCGCTTCTGATGCTTTTGCTTCATTTAGAGTAAATTTTTATCAATTTATTATTCGCTTATTTTATAAAAGGAAATTCTTACTCGTCACAAGCCTATGGTAGCAGAATTTTTAGATGCGAATTACACTAGAGTAACTTGTTTTTCATGTTCCTTTCTAAACGCTTTTAGTTTTTTGACGAATACCAGAAGTTTTTAGTTTCTTCCAACTATGTGACTAAGCGTCAATCACTTAAAGTAAGATAATTTTTGAATAATTACTAAACCGTACCAACAATTCAGTTACTGAATGAGATATTGTTGGAGCGTGCCAACTTTACGATAATGACTCGCTATATTAGCGTCGGAGAAACTTTGAAATTGATGATGAACTTACTTCGCGATAAATCCCGTAGTATTCAATTTGAAGCGTTCCATGTTTTTAAAGTTAGTATTATTTAATTTATCAACGTACCGACCATTTAAACTAGGTTTTTGTCGCTAACCCTAACAAAACCAAACCAGTTCTTGATATTCTGACAAAAAACAAAGATAAATTGGAAAGCTTTTTAACTAATTTCCATAATGATCGTGCAGGTAAATTTTATAAGGTTCAAAATTTTTTAACAGTTTCATTAGACGATCAACAATTCCACGACGAAAAAGCCTTTTTACTAAAGCAGATTCAAAAGCTTTAGATAGCTTATTACCGGAAGAATTTCCTTTTATACTACTGGGCTTAATTTTAATTAATTTAAAGCTAAGAAATTAATTTTTACTTTAATATAAGATAACTAAAATTTTTGTAACCTTGATCATGTGTCAAAAATGCTAATTTATAATTTCATTTCTTAATCTAATCTAATATATTTCAATTCTTAGCTAATTGGATTTTTGTAATATATATTGTTTAATCTTTATCATTTTCAGAAAACAGTATTGTTACACCAAATAAACCTTTAGGTAGTTTCAGATATATATCCTTTAAATCAAAATAAGAACTAAAATAAAATAGAAAATAGCTAGAACTATTTTATTATTCCAGAAATGTTTATAAATATAATTTATACCTAGTGTTTTTATAAATATCATGTTTAATTGTTTAAATTTAATATTATGAAATACATTTAAAATATATTGTTTTTATAAGCTTAACTAGCTATAAGATATAGTATATAAAGCTAGAATATATAAAAATTATTGGCAAATAGTTTACTAACTTAAATTATATTTAAATTTAAACCTTTTAGAGTACTAAAAAGTTAAGTTAAATATCTCATATAAATAGTGTAAGTAATAAACTATAGTAAAAATATGCTATAATGAAAACAAGTAATTAATAAAACAAAGTTTAAAAAGGTAGATTAATTATATAAAAGCATAATTTACACCTATAAACAACTTAGAGCACTTTAAAACCAAATAAATTTTAATAAATTATTATTTTTTTACTTAATATATTTTTTGTAATTAGTAAACAAGTTTATTAAACTTTTAATTTATTATAGTATTGTTATTTTAAATTGCTAAATATAATAAAAATATATAATATATATATTAAAAATAAAGAAAAACTTATTAGAAAATTATTTTTATTAATATAACTAAAAAAGATATAAATATACTAATTATAATAAAATATATATAGATAAATCTAACTTTAGTTAAAATTTATAACCAAAATATATATAAGTAAAAAAATAAAAAGTTTATAAAAATAGATAATTATTTAATCAAATAATATAATATTAAAAAATTAAATATTAAAGTTAAAAAATAGTTTTAAATTAAAAAAAAGCTAATAAAAAATATTAAATAAGTAAATATATAATATTAAATATATATTTATATTATATTTATATTTAATATAGTTAGATCAAATTAGTAAAAATGAATTCTTTTAAATATAAGTTTAAATATTATTATATTATAAATATATAAAAATTAAAATTAAATTAAGTTAAAATTTATTAAAAACAAACTAAATATATTTATATTAAATATATAAATAAAATAAATAAAATTTTAAATATATTAAAAACTAATAGAAAAACTATAATATATATATAATTTATTAAATTTAACTAAAAAT
>JAWQFY010000637.1:0-24546 GCA_037055185.1 Capillidium rhysosporum | reverse complement strand
AAGATAATAAATTAACTATTTAAAGTTAAAAAAATTATATATATAAAATAGAAAAGGCTAAATTATAAGAATAAAGCTTAAAAATATTTATTAGTAGCTTAAAATTACTAGTATATATAGTATATAAAATTATTTTAATTTAATTTTTAATTTAAATTTTTTATAATATTTTAAATAAAAACAATTTATTAAAATTTACTAATATTTATTTTTTAAATTATTATAATTTAAAAAGTAATATATATTAATTATATTATAATAAGAAAAATAAATTTAGATATAAAAAAGTATAAAAAATAAATAAGCTAGTAATATAAAATTTTTATTTAAAATAAATAAATTAAAATAAGAGAAAAAATACTAATATACTAGCATTTTAAGCTAGTTTTATATAATAAATCTATAATAAAATATTATTAAACTTTAATTTAAATTTACTTTAAAGAATAGCCTAAACTAAAAAAAAAATTATACTTTATATATATATAATTTTAAATATTAAAAAAAGTATATAATAAAAGTTAAAGATATTATTATAAGTTATAAATTAATAAAGTATAGTTTTTTTAATATACTTTTAGTAATTATTAAAAAAAATTAAATTTTAAAAAGTGTTAACTATTTTAGTTTTAATAACTTAAAACATTAACAATTTCACTTAGTATTTTTTATTATTTTTTTAGTTTTTCAATTTTTTTTAAAAATTATCTCTACTATTTTAAGTAAAACCTCTACTTTAAACTTTTTATAAATTCAATTAGTTTAAATCTCTTTTTTAACTGCTTTAACTACTTAAAAATAGTACTCTATCCCTTTAAAGCTTTTTATACTTACTATAAAACCATTAAAAGCAGTTATTACTACTTAATAGAATATATTTACCCTAGCTAAAATTATAGCTACTATTTAATATTTTTTTTCTTATAAGTTCTCTTTTCTATACTACACTTTATTTGAATACTTCAACTAATATACTGGCTATCTAAATTATTAGGTTCTACAATTACCTTCTTAAGGAAGTAAAACTATTAAGTAATCCAAGCTTGAAATTCCAATATAACATTTATTTACTACTAGAAAATAGGATTTTTGCAGGCTTTAATACAAAATTTTAAAATAATATATATCTAATTATAAGGGAATTAGGTAGTAATAACATATTTGATTATAAATTCTTAAAATGTTTTAATGATGTTTTATTTTATATCTTGATTTTTTTTAAATGTGAGATATTTTCTACTCATAGTAGTCTACAAAAAAAGTCCAGAATCTTGGGTTTAAAATGCTTTTATAAGTAGCTTAAAATTCAAATTCTAATAAGATAAAACACAAAACATTTAAGCATTAAATATATTACAATTATCAACTTAAACAAGGTATACTTGTTTAAATAGGTTAGAAAAGAGCAAAAATTCCAGTAACTTAAAAATTAAATTCAAAATGTTGACCACCACCAGATCCACCCTGCTGGAACATGAATTGGAAGGGATGACCACCATGACCAAAGGGATTTCCATGTCCAAAATGATCACCACCTTGTCCAGCCATAGGATCGTTGGGGTCTTCACCAGCATCATAACGATTTTTAAGATCTAAAAATGGCGTAAGTAATGATAACAATACATACAACTTACTTTCGTCACTAAGAACTTCATATGCTAGATTGATTTCAGCCATTTTCTTTTCAACCTCATCTTGAGTTAAGTCACCTCGGTAAGTATCAGGGTGCCATTTACGAGCCATCTTAAGGAACGCTTTTTTTATTTCCTTTTGGCCTGCACCACGGGAAACTCCAAGAATCTTGTAATAATCGCGCTGCTTTGATATCTTTAGCTTCTTCTTAGCGTTTTGAATTTTAGCTTGAATCTAATGAGTGTTAGACGAGTATAATGCTAATATATTTACTTTTGAATCGGAATGTTCGCTAAGTTCGTAAGCTTTGTTATAATCTTCAATAGCTTTTTCAAACAGTTCGAGAACCATATAACCCTCAGCTCTTGCCAGTAAAGAAACTTTATCCTCAGGAGACAATTCAAGAGATTTAGTACAAATATCAATAGTGACCTTTTTATCCTTAATCTAAAATCATTTAGTAGGTACAGCAATATAGGCTTACCCTTGAGTATGCGAGACAAGCCATGCTGTAAAGTTTGGCATTTAGCTTATTGGGTCCTGCAGAAGTAGCACCGATCTCAACAATTATATTTTTTAGTCGTTCCTCAACCTGAGTAAATAAACCCTTTGTTTCTCCATCATCGTTTAATTGAGATAAAACATCCCTCCAAGCCATTTTCTTGATACCAACCCCAAGCTTATCCATAGTTTTTTCAAACTTTTTAATCTCACGGAAAAGTGCTTTGAACTTTTTATGATCGGGATCATAGTGAAGGAATTGTTTAACATTCTTTAAAGCTGCTTCTGGTTCATACATTGAGTAGTAGTTAACCAAAGCAAGGTTCTTTAAAGCCTCTTGATCTTCAGGTATAATTTGAGCAACACGACTATTTATAAACATTAGATAATAAAAACAATAAACTAATTACGTCCAATCCCCAATAGCATTTTCGAATTGATTCTGAGCAATAGCAGCCCTAGCACGCTTACGACGAGTCTCAACGTTATGTGTAGTTAAAGTTAAAACGCGAGAGTAAGCTTCACTTGCTTCTTCAAATTGATTATGCTCCATCTTTTGATCTGCTGCTACTAAAAAAGATTTGACTTCTTGTACCTGAGTTAAAAGCTGAGAAGCTTGAGAATTGTTGGGTTCGGTAGATAGCAGTTGATTGATATCTTTAATAGCTTGTTCCAATTCACCTTGTTTAGCATAGATCTTACTACGCTGGAATAAAGCCTAAAGAATTTAGAATAAGATTAATAATAAAAATACCTTTGTAAAATCTGGTTTGATATTTAAAATGGACGTGAAGTCATCTAAAGCTTGTCGATTTCTACCTAAAGAAATATATGCTGTAGCACGTTTGAAATAAGTCATATAGTTCTTAGGATCCCTTTCTATCGCAGCTGAATAAGAATCGAGTGCTTCACCAAACTGACCTGATGCTAATAGAGCATTAGCGTCCTTTAAAAGCTGTTCAGTTGTTTTCATAGGTTCATCCGCCAAAGCAGATGAAATTAACACTACTGCTAACGATTTAAACCATTGAAGCTTCATTGTTGTAAATTTTAACTAATATTATATGTATTCTAATCAATTTAAGTTCTTTAGTAAATAATCTAGGTTGATATATTGAGCTTTATTCGAAACTAAGCCTGAAACTTTTTCGAGTTTGATCATTTATACTTTGTTCGCTTAAAAGCTCATCCAGCGATTTTGTGCATTCCATCATTATACAACCTTTTATCCAATGGGCATTGCTTATGTGTAGGTTTTATCCAATTGAACCATAAAGCGGTTTAGTTGAGCCGAAAATTACTTTAGGTTATCTTTAGCTACCTAGTTGGAGTTATTTAATTGAATAAGAGGGAAAGCATATTATTGCGTATTATTTTTTATTTGCTAAACTCAAATTAATCTAAAGCTGTTAGCAACCGCTTAATCAAGCTTTGTTAAAGTTGAAAAACTTTCAACTTAGCCTTAAAGCTTAAGCCTAAATTACTAACTGCATGTCTATATAATAAAGGCTTAGAAGAGACTGGCAATTTATTATTAAATGTGTTTACATTAACAAAATGCATTTTTAAATATTAGTAGAATTATATCTTATAAAAGCTTTACTTTAAGATATAAGAAAAGTTACTTAAAACAAAGTACTTTTTACAAATATTAATGTAAGGTTTTACTATACTTGTTAACAAAAAAAATTAACTAAACAAAAATGTTAAATTTTTCAGCTATTTTAAAAAATATTTCTAATTTTAAAACATATATATAAATAGCAATAAAGTGATTTTTTTAAAGCATTATATTTATTGTTATTGTACATAAATAAATGAAAAAGTATATAGAAATAATTAATAACTTTAACAAACTAAAACAAATTTACTATTAATATTTTATTTTATTTTAAATAAGGTTTAAAAAATGAAAAAAAGAAATAAGAAAATATTTAATAAAATTATAATCAAAAATTAAAAAGGAAATGTTAGTAAATTTAAAATATAATTAGTATAAATTCTAATTTTAAGTTAAGTATTTATAATATATATATATAACTTAAAATTTTAAAATATATAATATTTATTTATAAACTAAAAAAAAGAAAAATTACTAATATTTTTAAAAAATATTTAATAAATTTTATATTTAATTTATTAAATCTATATTTAAATTACTAGTTAATTTACTAAATAAATTATATTAAATAATTAAATTTTATAATTTTTAATAAATTAATATTATATTAATACTTTAATAAATAGTAGTTTAAACTTATTATTAAATTTAAAATATTTTTATAGTTTAAATCTAGTTATTAAATATTTATTTTATATCATTTATACTAATTTATAGCTTTATTTTTAGATTTTATTCTATTAATTTTAAATATTAGTATTTATATTTTTACTATATAAAATATATCTATTAATTATAAGCATTATAAATATATTTAGCAATAAAACATACTTTAAGTAAAAAAGCAATAGCAATAAAGTAAATTTTACTAATATAAGCTTTTTATACTATATAATTATATAAAAACTTATATTTAAATTTGACTAATTTTTGTTTGTTTGGTTTAATTATATTAGATATAAACAAAGTATAAATATAAATTTAAGCAAATGTATATTGAATATAATATTTACAAAAAATAGTATTTTCTCTTTTTTAATTTTTATTATTTATTAGCTTAGCTTTTAAGGCTATCTTTTTAATAGGCAATTTTAAAGTTAATACAAGTACCAATATATATTATAATCTAACTTTTTTACAATACTTAATTTATATAATATTTTATCTAAGTATCTTAATTTATACTAGCCTTTTAAGTATAAGACCTATACAACTACTAGTTTTTAAAGGTAATCTACTTTTTAGATAATATAACTTAAATACTTAAATATTATATAGATACTACAAGACTACTGTTATATCCCAATTTGATAAATTTAAATATATTTAAGTTAATAATTAAAAATGGTTAATTTTAAACCATAACTATTAGTATAAATCAAATTACTATATCTTAATAAGAAGAACACTTGCTATAAAAATTAATTCTTAAATAGTACCTTGTTTTTACATTCTTTTTCATTTTTATTTTAAAAACATTTATACCATATAACACAAAAAAGCTAGTAATTTTTTATTTTAAATTACATACCATTGCAATAAAAATGGCATAATTTGCTTTTTTTAAGGATCTTGGATCTTTAATATGTAACATATAAAACAATAAGTAATAGCTCTGAAATCTAAACAAATAGCTCAATGAACAGTCAAAAGCTTATTGATATGATCATAAACCATTTTAATATAATTTACAAAGGCATATATGAGATTTGCAACACTCAATCTATCATCTTTGTTATATTCTATATTATTTCACAATATAAATACGTGAGTATTAACGCTTGAAATAATTAGAATTTTCAACCACGTTTTTTAATGATAAACTTTTATGATAAAGATGTGACGTGTAATTTTATATAGTATTATTATTTTCCCTTAATAACTGCACCCAACAAGTTATCCGATTAGCCTTTAGACTATTTCCAAAATTAGGTCATGAAGTGACCTCACACAACTTGATAAGGCAACAACGTAGTCAAAGGGCCGCAAGCCCTTACATTATGGCAAACTAAATTTCAAATAGTACATTTTGATCAATGTATCGAAAATGTTACAAAACTACCAAATTATACTGTAAATAAACTTCTACCTAGAGTTTCCCTTAATAAAATTTTACTATAAATATAATACATAAATAGATAAAATGGAGTATAAATATAAATGGCATATACAAGTTTAAAGATATAACCCTTCAAATTAACTAAATATTTCTTTAACCCGCCTATTTATTCAATTATTTATTAAAATTTGTCATATGTATTTGGAATGCCAGCTTCAGCAGCCTGAAACCTCTACCTTCCCCCATAAGACATATGTGATGGGCGTTAGTGACATATGCAATAGAAAAGTTAAACTCCGGATTAAAAAGTACAAGCATACCGCCTAGACCACTCCACCCATAAAATTTTGGTATTATCGTTTCACCGTCAACTATCGTTGTAATCTCCGGAAATTGGAACATACCAAAACCACCTAAAGTCATATACGTTTGTCTTAATATACATAGGTCGAAGTCAGGTTTAGGTTGACTTATACTTTGTTGGAAGGTTGTTGAGGATATAAAAGGTTGATCGGTGTCAGATAGTTTACCTTGGTTTGCATAACAGGAAGCTACTTTAGCCAGCTAAGAAAGATAGTATTTGTAAAAAAATGTATATTTATATAATAAATTACTGATTTAGCGTTAGAATAACCGTTTACACTAGGTACTTCAAAGTTATGAAAGTCGGTACAGTTAGGGAACAATTTACTTTGGGATATCTTTACTCCAGTACATTTCTTTGCCATTGAATTAGGTAAAAACATATTTTTATCCATTTTATTTGGACCTTTATTCTTACTCCTCAACTTTAGAATAAATTTAGGTAGCAGCACATACAGTAACGTATCTAACGTGGGATACCAATACCATCTAGCTACCCTTTTCTTATCGATTGCCTCATCTAAACCTAAATAAAATTCAATCTTAAATTGATTATTAAATTTAGTTTGGAATAGTTGGTTAATAGTCAATTTATTTTCTGTAACACGTTTAACAATCTCATTTAAAATTAAACCTCTAGTTATGGCGTGATAACAACGCTTCGTTCGACCTTCGAATTTATGATGTTGATCAGCTATAAATTTAGACAACTTTTCACTATCAAGTATAGTTTCATATGGTAAAACTGGTTCGTCGAAATAAGGTAGGCCTGCTTCATGTCGTAACACATCAGCTAAAGTTACGTCTCCTTTGTTATGGACTGCAAACTCCGGCCATACTTCACTTACTTTGGTAGTATATTTAATTACATTTTTGTCTACTAAATAGCTTATTACTACCGATTCCTGTAAAGTTGTTTAAAAATATCAATAATCATTATATGCAATTAAAATATTTACCATAAATTTGGAAGTTGAAAAAACTATAGATAGAGTATCCTTATCATACACTTTTTTACTTTCAAAATCTTTGTAGCCACCGTACAGTTCAACCATACATCTACCTTTCGAATAAACAACAACAGAACACCCAACTTCCGACCCAGTTTTAAAATGTCTTTTCAATAATTCTTTTATCTTTATAAACTCATCTTCAACATGGCCTTGGATTGGATATTTATCGAAGTTAAGATTAAACAACCGAGTATACCAGGGAAAAAATTCATCAGGTTTTAATAGTTGGTACAGCACGAATAGTACTGGAAATAGTAATATAGTTAAAGAGATATCGAACATAACACAAGTTTAATTATAAGAACAAAATTAGATATTTTGAGTTTGTGCTTTATAAATATAAATATTAAATTTTGGGGAATGAACATTAAATAGTATATGGGGTAAAATATTCAAAAAAAAGGAAAGGTAAATATATTATTTTTTATTTAATCTAAAAGCTAATTCCTAGTTAACGAACCTATAAGTAAAATATTTAGTAAATTCCTTATAAAAAATAAATTTAAAATAAATAAGGTCAGAGTGGTAGTGCATAATAAAGGTATCGACATAGTCACTTAAGATAAAATTTTGATTCTATATATAGTTTGTATCATCATATAAAAAGCATAAACTAAAATTAATGAAATGTAAACTTACCCATATTAAATTAGTTTGTTAGAAATAGCCATCTACAAATTTATAGTTAGTTTTTTGCTAAATATTACAAATAAAAGTAAAAATGTAATCAGTTGGTGTTGCATAAAGTAATCATAATTTAAATTCATATTATTAAATGATTCTATGGTTAAGCAGTTGTCTTCATTTAAAAATAGACTGGATAAAAGTAGTTTTTGTATAGGCTATAAATGTTACCTTTATTTTTGTAATTAATAAAATTACAAATTAATGTAGAAAATTTGAGCCTAAAAAAGGGTTACGGATTGGATTCGTTGTGGGTTTATATTTTTTCAAAATTTCAAGAAAGTTGTGCTTTGATAAGATTACATATTTAATAAAGTTTAACTTTAGAATAGAAATAGTGGATATGACAGAAATAATAAATTTACAATCCGAAATACAAGGTACCATTTTTAATTTACATAAATTATTAAATCGGGTATATGTAGCGCATAATGACCGTATTTGGTCAATATCCTGGCACCCCTCGCAACCCAACCTAATAGCCACCTGTTCTAGCGACAAAAGTGTAAGAGTTTTCACCACCTCTTCAACAGATTTAGAAAATAGTGATGGTGTTAGTTGGTTCTGTAAATACATATTAGATAACGTACATAAGCGTACTATACGTTCGTTATCTTTTTCAAAGGATGGTAATCTGTTAGCGTGCGCCAGTTTCGACGCAACTACTTCGGTTTGGGAATACGAACCTATGGAGGATAGTAAATTTGATATTATTTTTAGTATTTTTAAATGGTATTTTTTAAAAGGGTACGGTTGTGTTGCAACTATAGAAGGGCACGAAAATGAAGTCAAATCGGTAGCTTGGTCCTACAACTCAAACTTGATAGCTACCTGTTCTAGAGATAAATCAATTTGGATTTGGGATTGTAAGCATATATTATTTTTCAGCTTCTAACTTATAATTTTTATATTTTATAGGTAAAGAGAACGATTTCGACTGTAGTGGTGTATTGCAGGAGCATACCCAAGATGTTAAGATGGTAGTTTGGCACCCTACTGAAGAAGTATATTTAAATTTGGGCAATAGAAGTGATTCTAATAGATATATTTTTTACGTAGTTGTTAGCTTCAGCTAGTTACGACGACACTATTAAGTTATGGAGGGAGACTGAGGATAATGACGACTGGACTAATGTAGCTACCCTACAAGGACATACCTCTACCATATGGGCAATTGACTTTAACAAAGACGGTTCACATCTAGGTAAATCTTTTCTTTCTCTACTCTCTTTTTTACAAGTTTACTATTTTTGTAGTTTCGGTAAGTGCTGACGGGCTTATTAAAATTTGGGAAAGAGGCCAGAGTAAGCTAATTGTAATTATAACAAAATGTTAAGTTTCTATTTTTATTTTTTTTAGTTAGGAGTGATTACGAAGTTTGGACTTGTAAGCAGACTATACAGGATAACTTTGACTTACCTATCTATACGGTATCCTGGGCTAAGCACAAGAAATTTGATCAAATTTTAGTAGGATCAGGTGATAATTCTATACGTATCTACCATCTACCAAATGTACCTGCTCTTCAATTTTAAAGTCGACTTACCTAATATTCTTTTTTAGGGAAATAATATTGATAATGAGTATATTAGATTAATTAAACTAGACAATCCACACGGTATCTATGAAGTCAATACGGTAGCTTGGTCACCCATTATACCTAACTTGTTTGCATCTGGAGCAGATGATGGTTCTTTGAAGCTGTGGAGGTTGAATCAAGTTTAAAATTTAAGAAAGGTAAGTGTTTATTTTATGTGGTGTTGCAAAGTTTAATCTATTATTTTTAGGCTGCAGACCTAAAGTTTTTATAATTAATCTTAACAAAATGCATTTTTTTAAATAACTCATCACTACGGCAAATTAAAATCATGTGTTTTTAAGTACTTTGTTTTTATACTAAATATTATTTACCAAATTCTGGACACATGTTACTTTATCTAATGCTCATATAGTACATGCTTAAAACAGTTATGTGTATTGCTACTGTATACTTTTTTAAGTTTAAAATTTTATAATTAATAAAAGAGTTACTATACTGTTAGTATTCAAAATATGTTTTTAAACAAATTAAATGTTTTAAGCATTAAACCTAAATTCTATAAAATAGACTTTTCAATTAAGTTTTATTTTTTTTCTAAAATTCTCATATAGGTATTATAAACTAAAAAAGTTATTTATTAAATATTCTATAAATAAATTAAAAGTTTAAAAGTGTATACAAAATTAATCTAAAAAGTAATCATTAGTTATTTTTTATAATAAATAATTTAAATATATTTTATGTTTTTATATTTATAATATCTAAGCTTCTATATAATATTGCTAGGTAGGCTAACTATCTTAAAAAATTGATAATTATAATGTTATTAGATTTATAAAGTTATAAAACTAATAAAAAATATAGATAAAGTTTAATCTAGATAAAAAAACTTCTGATTAAATATAATCTTTATAGTAAAATAAAACTTTATTACTTATTTTAAAAATTAAAACCACTATAAATTTAATTAGAAAAAAATATATAATATATAAAAAATATAAAGTAAAAAAATATACTCTTATTAATATAAATTACTTTATAAACTACAGTAGCAATTTTATATTTATATATATGTAAAATTACTTTTTGATATTATTTTCTAAAATAAAAATAAATAAATAAAATTTTAATAACTTTATTTTAAAATAAATATCAAAAATTAAAAGCTATTTTAGTATATAATAAATAAATATATTATTAATATTTATTAAAATATATAATTTTAGTAATATAAAATAGTTTAATATTTATAAATAAAAAGCTATTAAAAAAGGTTTAAAAAAATATATACTATATATAAATAAAACACTTGGCTAAATAAATAATAATTTAAAATTTGTATATTTAAAATCTTTAAATTTTAAATTATTATTTTTTATTATTTTTATATTTTAATTATTAAAAATACTTAATTAATTTAATATATTAAAAGTAAAAAATATATATTTTTAAAATATTTATTTGATAAGCTTTTTAAATATTACTTAAAATAAAATAAAAATAGAAAAAAACTCTTTAATTTTATATATATATAATATTTAAATTAGTAAATAATATATTTTAAATTAAATATATATATAATTATTAAATTTTATTATTATCATAATATATTAAATATTAAAAAAAATTAAAATATTAAAATAAAGTTACTAAATTTTTATTTAAAAATAAATTATATTATATTTTAAAGTAATAGTTAAAACCTATAAGCTATAATATTATTAGAATTTAGTAATATTTAAAAGTTTAATTTTTAAAAATAAATTATATTATATTTTAAAGTAATAGTTAAAATCTATAAGCTATAATATTATTAGAATTTAGTAATATCTAAAAGTTTAATTTTTAAAAATAAATTATATTATATTTTAAAGTAATAGTTAAAATCTATAAGCTATAATATTATTAGAATTTAGTAATATCTAAAAGTTTAATTTTTAAAAATAAATTATATTATATTTTAAAGTAATAGTTAAAATCTATAAGCTATAATATTATTAGAATTTAGTAATATCTAAAAGTTTAATTTTTAAAAATAATTATTTAATATTTTTTTAAATAGCTTAAAAAAGTAAAATTTATTAACTTTTAAAAAATAAAAAGTTATATTTAATAATATAGTAGATATTTATAAATTATTAGCTTTACTTATTTTTATAAATTTTAAAACCTACTATTTAGACTAGTTATTAGTAAAAATACTTTAAAATAAGTAAATTTAAATATTTATATAAATATATAATTTACTATTAAATATTAATTATTAATATTTTAAGATTATTTAAAATATTTTTAATATAACTATTTTTAAAAATTATTTTTTTTATATTAATAAAACTTTATATTTTAATAAATAATAATAGTATATAAATAAAAGCTTAAATACTTTTAAAAATAAATAATTTTTATATAAAAAGCTTAATAAAATTTTAAATACTTAATATAATTAAGTTTTAATTAATTAAATAAATATTATTTATTTAGATTTATATATTTAAAAAAAACTTTAATAATATATTAAAGTTAAAATACTAATATAAATTTAGATTTTTAAAAATTTTATATTAATTTTTTTAATATATTTAATTTACTAAAATAAAAATTTTATAAATTAAAAATTATTATAATAATTTAAAAAAGTATACTTATATTAAACTACTTTTTATATCTAAATATGTATTTTATAGCTAATATTACTTTATTAAAATTATATAGCTTTTAGTTATATACTTTTTATAGCTATTTATAAGCTTTTTTAAATTAGATTAATTAAGTAGCTTTTATAAAGCTAAAGCTTTATAAAGTTTTTCTACTAAAGTAAAAAAGTATCTTTAATATAGTTTTATAAATTAATAGTATTTTTTTTCTATTAAATAGAATAACTAAAATATAATTTTAGTAAACTTTTTTTAATAACTTTTAAACAATTTTAAGTAAGTTAAAATTTAAGCTATATATAATACTAAAGCTATATTTTAGTATTAGCTAAAAAGCTTAATGCTAGTATTTTTAACTATAAGCTAAAAATATTTATAATTTTAATTAAGCTAATATATATAATTTTTATTTTAACAGCTTTGCTGCTAAAATATTATACTTATTAAATTTATATTTATTTATATAGTAAAGTTATATAAAATAAAATAACACTTTTAAATAGCTAATATACTTAAAAAGTATATTTCTAATATAAAAACTCTAACTTTAAACTATATTACCTTTTTTTTCTAAATTATTTTAGTAATAAATTATAATACTAGTGCTAAATTTTAGTATTTTATAAAGATTAAAAGCTATTTAATTTTGTTTATATTTAAAAATATATAAAAAAATAAAAGTATAACTTTATAACTTTATTATATTATACTTAATAATTATATAATATATAATATTATTAAGTTTTTTTATATAATATAATAAAATATAAATAAAATAACTTTTGATATCAAAAAGTATATTTAAATAAAATTTATTTTATATAATAAAATAAGTTAAACTAATACTTTAGCTATTTTAAAAATTAAAATAGTATTTTAAAGCTATACTTTAAAATACTATAATTTTACTATTTATTTAATTTAATTATAAATTTATATATATAATATATATACTTTTTATATTTACTTATAATAAAAGTTAAATATTTAACTTAAATATAACTTTAGTTAACTTTAGCTATATTTTTAAATATATAATTATTTTTTAATATATATATAATATTTATTACTTATAATTATAAATATAAAATTTTTATAATAATTAGCTTACTTTTAACTAAAATAAGCTATACTTTCTTATTTTTTATATTTATATAATAATAATAATAGTTTTTTTAGTATATAAAAATATTTATACTATATTAAAATTTTTACAATATTTTTATATCATTTAACTTAAAAATTACTAATAATTGCTAAAAATATATTTATTTATTTATTTATTCTTAAATTTATCAAATATTAGATATAATATTTTATAAAGTTTTTTTTTTTAAATTTTAATAATTTAAGTTTTTTTTATTATTTTTCTAAATATTTTTAATTTATACTTAAATATATTAAAATATAAATTTTAAAAATATATAAGTGTTATATAAATGTAAATATACTTTTAAAAGTAATGTGTATTTTTTTAAAATATAAATTTTAATATATAAAAAGTAAATAAAAAAAGAAATATTTTTTTAATAAGCTAAATAAGTAAATAAGCTATTTTAAAATTAATAAATTACTTAAAAATTTTTAATAAAATTTAATAAAATTATATTTTTAGATATTTTATTTAATTTTTTTATAATAAATAAAGTTATTAATTCTAACTACTTTATATATTTATATACTTAATTTAAAATATAACAAGTTACTAATATAAATTATTATTTATAATTAAAAAAAGTTTTTATTTTATTTTAAAAAAATTTTAAAGTTATTAAATTTAAAAATTATATATATAAATATAATTTAAAGAATTGTTTTTTAATATTTTAAGTTATTTATATTTTTTATTTATATAAATATATAATTGCTACTATATTATAACTTGTATTAAAGCTAAAAATTATTTAAATTATTTTAAAACTACTTTTTATTTAATTTTAATAACATTTTTTAAAATTTTTATATTTATTACTATTAATTATTATTTATACTTTATTAGCAAAATAAATACTTTTTTTAATAGTAAGTATATAAATATTTTATTATTTTAATATATATTATTTTTAGAAATTAAAAAATTAAAAAAGTAAAATTAAATTAAACTATAAGCTTAATATATAAAATTTTATAAATTAAATTTATCAATATATATAAAAGTAAATTAAATTAATTTTAATAATTATTAAAAAGTTAAAATTTTAAAAAGTATATTATTTAAAATACTAATTTATAGCTTTATTATTCATTTATAAAATAAATTAATAAACTATTTTTATTTTTATTTTATATTATTTAATTAAATTCTAAAAAGTTATAATTACTTTTTATTAATAAGTTTAAAATATATAAATATAATTTAAACTAAATTAAGCAAAATAGTTAAAAACTTACTTAAAAACTAAAATAAATATAAAATTTACTATTATATATATTTTTTATATTAAGTAAATAGTAATAAGTATTTTTATTAATAATTTTTTAAATTAAATTTTAAATACTTTTTTACTATAAAATACACTTTAGTTTATATTATTAATATTTATTAATTATAATAATAATATTAATTATATATAAACTTATATTTTTAAATCTATTTTAACAATAATATAAATAGTGTATTTAATTATTAAACAGAATTTAAATGGTTTATATATAAATTAAAATTTGAATTACATATATTTAATAACAATTTAGGCAATTTATAATTAATATTATAATTTATATATATATATAATAGTGATTTAAGTTAATTATATAAGAAAAACTAATTTATTTTTAATATTATCTAAGTTTATCTAACTTTAAATTTAATAAATAAAATACAAATTTTATTAACTATTTTTAAAATATACTGGTAGTTTTTTTAATCTACAATAAATTTTATATATTTTAAATTATATATATTAAAATCTTAAATTTAATTTATACTAATTTAGTATTTAAACTTATTATTAAAAGTTAAGTATATACTTTATATATAAATATTTTATAATTACTACAAAAAGTAAGAAATTTGGCTTATATAATTATACTTAGCCTTAAAAAAAGGCTATCTATACTAGTTTAAAACAGACTTAACTCTATCTTTACTATTACTTCATTTACTACTTTTTCAGCTTAGTTATATTAACTTCTACCTATATCTCTAATATAGTATTTCTTGTAATTTTTACTAAATTTATTAACTTCTACCTAATACTATCAAAAATCCTTCCTAAATTTAGAGAATGCTTAACCATCATCTAAACTATATATATTTAAATATCTGATAAAATTTAACAACTTAATATTTAAAAATATTAGGCATTTTTAAAAACTAAAAATAAATTTATATTTGTTATATAGAAAATCACTCATGTATACAGATACAATATACTTAAAAAATAATGTTTTTTGAAATGTTAATTAAGAATTAATAAAAATAAATTGAGAAAGAAATAATTTTATAGCTAAAAGTTAATTTGATAATTACATTGTAGTATATAAATGAGAAAAGCAATAATTGCTGTGATATATGGACTACTTATAGAATAGAGTTATAAGACTAAGGACTTCCACCTAAACAATAATCCCACACTAAAAGTAAAATTAGTAAAATCATAATTGAATCAATGTACTTGGAAATCCACAAATTGATGCTGAAATAATATAAATTAACAGCTATATTAAATAATAAAGGTTAAAAAGCATCAATAGATTAAAATACCAAAATAGACATAGCTAACATAAACATTAGCCTTGTGTTTTTCCACCATAGCTGTCTCTAAAAATAATTAACATCAATTTTAAACTAGATAAATACCCGTAAAGCGGTAGAGCGTTTTCGGAAAGCGAAGGAAGTTTGATTTAAATTATCAGTTTTGCCAACTAAAATATCAATTCGATCCCCACGCTCTAAAACTCTTTCGATATTTTGTACCATAACGTCTTTTACATTAGATATTTCACCCTTTACTTTTTTCAATCTATCAGCAGCAGGATCGGAATTAAAATATTCCTAATTTAATTGTTAAAATTATATATAAAAATTTTATCGTAATAATAAATAACAGTAATTATATTTACCATACGTGATTTCAAAACTTTTGAGAATTCGTTTAAACCGTAAACAGGTGCATTTTCGATTAAATCTTGACTATAAGCTTGAAGGAGCTGTGTTTGAATATCTTGTAAAAAGGAAAAAGGAATTCTACGGCCTTAAATTTAATTTAATATTAAATCAGTACACTAGCTCTTACCAAAAGTTTCATCGGCCATGCATAAATATACTATACCGTTTTCACTTATATAATGAAATAGATAGCTTTAAAATTGTTAGCTTTAATGATGAAAAACTAGATTACTGATCATAAACATAAGTTAATTTTGAATCACCTTCGGGTATTTTATCTAATATATTTTGACAAACTTAAAAATAATTAGCTTCTTGTAAACAAATAATGAAAGTTAATTAAAAATTAAATTTACCCGTTGCTACATTTCCGGTAGTTGCAGCATATTCAGTTAAGATTAAGTTTTTTTTTGCTATAACTGCGTAGTTTATTGACATAGTTGATAAAGTAATTAAGTTGTTATAAAGTAATTTAAGTAGATTCTAAATTTGCTTGACAATTTTATACTATATGAAAAGTTAAGAAAACGTTTTGAGTGGTAAACTATCAGAAATCATTCTATAAATAAGCTACTCCACTAGTTTTTAAAAAAATCAGTATAACTGTTTCGTCATACAGACGAAGATTTTACAACTACGAAAAAAAGGTTTGGTTTGGCTTACTTATTTTGGATCAAAACACTAAATTATTTAGAAATAAGGAATTACTTGAACAATCCTTTTATTCGCAAACTATTGTTCTTAAGGATTCAGTTTATTTTTTGTTCGCTTTAGGGAGCAACCAAATTTTAGCAAAAAAAGAGTTGCATTTTTTCAGAATATGCAAAAAACATTTGGATTAATCACTTTGATTAAAATTCTATTGTTATAATTTTTGGTCAGCTTTATTAATTAAATACAAATAAATAATATTGTATCAATCTATTTGGATTTAAACTACAAATATTCATATTTTAAACTTCAAAATCTTGAGAAACTAATTTTGGTCATAAGTGACAAGTTCAAAAACTTAGTTTATAATTTAATAAGTTAAATTCAGCTTAGTTTGGCTAAAACAGTAAAAAATTTAACGTTTGATCTCTAAAACCTTACAAAAAGCATTTTAGTTAAAAATAGAAGACTCTGACGTTTTTTGCTATATAGATACTTTATCTGATTTATATATTTTGGTATAAGATGATTATTAAAATAATATACAATAGGACAGTTTCTATCTGAATTTAAAAACTTTATAATACTAAAATAAAATTAATTAGCATACTAACTGCTAATCAATTCAATAAAACTATTTTATACAAAAAGTTGTAAACCAGAAAAGTATAATTATAAGTAGAGAATTAAAATTTTATATTTATATAATACTGTATAAAATTCATTTTTAGAAATTTAAAATTGATGTATTTTAATTTTTTTTATTAAAGTTTATAGTAGTTAAAGGCATTACTATAATTTAATAAAAAGTAAAGTATAAACCTATTTTGTTAAAATTTTAGAGTTATATTATTTTTAGCAGGTATTATATTTATAATGCTAAAGCTTTTAGTTAAAGTTTTTTAAAAGCTGGAATTTTTAAAAAAAAAGATAGCTAGCTATAAGATTTATTAAGCTAGATATAGTATCTAGTTAAAATAAAATATAAAAGACAAGTTTTATCAAAAAGATAGAAAAGTAAATATAAAGTAAAAGTATTATTAAAGTTAAAGTAGCCTATTAAACTATTAATAATTTTTTTTAAAATATATAAAAAAGATAAAGATTTCCAAAAAAGTAAAAAACTAGTTTTAAATAAATATAGTAGCTAAAATAGTAACTTTAAATTTTAATTTAAGCTAAAAAAAATGAAAAAGTATTAAAATAGTTACTAATTACTTTAAAAAAAAGTAAAAGTAAAAAAATTGCAAAATTAATATTTTTAAATATTTAAAAAATTAAAACTATAATAGCTATTACCTTTTTAATATTTATTTTAAATAAATTTATTTAGAAAATTTTATAAAATAATAATTTTTTAGCTTAGTTTTAAAAAAACCATTAAAATTATATATTATATATTTTATATTTTATATCTCTTAAATAAAGTAATAAAAGCTAATATTAAACTAAAAAATATATAATAGCAATAAATAAAAAAAGTAGCTAGTAAATAAAAATAATAAAAATAAAATTAAAGCTAATATAGCATTTTATTTATAAAATTTCTAAATTAAATAAAAAATTATTAGTTTTTAAAATTTTATAATAAAGATATTATAATATAGAAATTATAATAATATATTAAATTAATATAATAGTTTTTAAAAAAAATTTTATACATTTATATATTTTATTTTATTTTATTTTTAAATATTTTTAAATATAAGTTTATATATATAATAACTATTCTATATATATATAAACCTACTAAACTTTTAAGCTATAAATATCAACTTAATATTTTTAATATTTTAAATATTTTAAAAACACTTTATTATATTATTTTATTATATATATAGTTAATCTACTTTAAATATTATTATTATAAGTTTTAAAATATTATATATATTAATTTAGTTAATAAAATATATATAAAATTTTATTTATAAAATTTTTAATTTAAAATAGTTTTTTTAAATATTATTAATAATTTTTTAATATATATTACTATAATAATATTATAAATATAGTAGTGGTTTTATATTTATATAAATTGTGATATTTCATTACTTAGTAACTTTATAATTATTTTGATCATTTTTTCTCTAAGTCTATTTAATTATTTAATTTTTTTTTATTTTAAAATTTATGATAAAATTACTAATTTTATTTTTGACAACTTTATATAAAATATTTTGAATATTTAATAAAATTTTAAATAAAGAAATATTCTTTATTTTATTATTCTTACTTAAAAACTTTATAAGTTTAATATTTAAAAATGAGTTTAATATAGCTGCCAGTATTAATTAACAAAAAAAATTACCTTATTAATATATAATAAATCATAATAGCTAATAATTCAAATTTCTATAAAATTACTTTAAAAATACCAAATCACTTATAAAGCTAACATTACTATACTATAGTAAAACATTTTTATTTATTTTTTATTTTTATTTTATTTTTATTTTATTTTTATTTTTTTGTTTTATTAGAGATATAAAGGCTGTTTAAAATTGCAGATACTCTTATCTTCTTTTATAAATTCTATATATTAGATTTAGTTATTTTTTTACTATTAGATAGTTTGCAGTTTTTATAGCTATAGCTTTCTATAACCTAAACTATATATAAATATATATCAATTTTGCTGCCAAATCTCTGCTAATCTTGTTTAACTATATTACCTATTAAGCTTTTTTATTTATTGCTTTTATGATTAATAATAAAGTTAATCTTATTCTGTTACTATTTACTAACTTTTTTATACAAATACTTATATTTACCATTACCTTTATATTATAGTATTTTATACTGCATAATGTAAAATTTGCTACTAGTATTGCACTAAAAATCAGATGTTACATAAATATAAAACTATTTTTATATATATATATTAAATAATAAAAGTAACTAAACAATTTTTTTAATATTTTATTTTTAGACTAAACTACTAAAAATATTAATTTATACTAATAGAAAATTTTAAATTATCAAAATATTTAACTTAATATACTTAAAATACTAATATAACTTAGCTTTTTTATATATAATTCTTTATTTATATTTTTTAGTTAAATTGATTATTTTTTAAATCTAAAATTCTACAAAATTTAATTTTTAAAAAAAGTTAGCATATTAAAAAAAATTAGCTAAAAGGTACAATATTATATATAGTTGCATTTTAAAATTTTAATACATTTTAAATAAATATATGTAAACTATAAGCAAAGTTTGCACAAAATTTAATTAATACACTTTATAATAATAGATATAAACAAAATTAAGCATATATTTATATAAATGTATACTTAATATTATAATAATTTTATTTTATAAACTATTATACAAAAAAATATACAATATTTAGTATAAATTATTTTAAATATTAATAAAAATAATATTTAAAAAACTAAAATCTAAATAAATATACCAAGTTTAAAATGTCCAAAATAAAAACTTATTTAGTAGATTTAGTACTAAAATATTTATATTGTAGGAATAAAGCTAGTGTTTAATTTAATAGTTAATTTTATATTAAATGAAAATAATATTATTTTTTAACTTTACTTCTTTTTACTACTTTTTGTAATTTATTCTTTTAGTAAAATTGAATTTATAAGGTTTAAATCAAATTATATTACAAAATTTTAAATTAGAGACATAAGAATCTATTGATATAAGTATACTACCAGTTATATTGAATTTATTTTTTTAAACAAATATTTATATAAAAATAAACAAACTAAGAATATCTTTTGCTTATGATCTAATTCTAAATTAGATTCAAACACAACACATAATATTATATTTAAATTCAAATTTTTATAAATTGGTTGCCTTGCACTTTCTGAGTCTTCCTCAGAATTGGATCTTAATTAGAATATAGCTTAAATGAAATGTACAAAAATTTTAAATAATTTAATTTAATTTAATTAAAAAGATTTACAGACTTACCTTTTATTAAGGGGAAAGGACTTAAAAAGATTTTATGACTATTCAACACTCAAAAAAATCTGGATATCAATTCTCTTTTCGATTTTCTTTATCAGGATTTGCTGCTTTCTTATTTTCAGCATCTTTATTTTGCCTTTCAATTTCTTGTTGTTTTAAAAGCTCTCTAAATAAAAAATAAGAAATCGTTAGAAATGTTGAAAATAAATGTAAACTACATATTTTGCTCAATAATAGGTTGGAATATATAAACACCAGTGTAGGTTCCTAATATACCTGCGATTAATAATGGAACGACTTTTCCTCTAATATTCATAGCTGTTTAGATAATTTTGAATATTTGGCTTTTCGATTTTTCAAATACTCTTGCGTTTTGAATTCTTGATTTACCAATCTTGTGTTTGTAGATGGCAAGTTTAAAATTGTAAACTGCTTTATACAAAATTTTAAGCTAGCGATTTATTTTTAACTTTTTATAGCTTAATTTCAAATTAAAGTGCGCAAATTGGCAAGACTTCAAAAGTTTCGCTAAAAAATATTAGTAGAATATAAGTTCCAAATTTGGTCAAAGCCAGTATATTTTCAAAATGGCTACAAGTTTAAAGTTGAGCGCTGATAGTAAAAGTATTGGCTAGGTTAACAATCATTAAAAGTAAACAGTGGCTTCGATTTTACTTCAATTTAGCATAGTTTTTAAAAGCTATACTTCATTATATTCTTAGCTAGATAAAAAGCAAAGTGTTATTCTTATATTATATTTACGTTTAATGCTTTTTTTGTTATAGGATAGTTTTAATTTAAATAATCAATAAGCTATTTTAAGTTTTTTATTTACTTTATTTTATACATTTAATTACAAAGTGTAATCAAAATATATTGGCACTGGACATGCAGATACAGTTAAACAGTAATATTCATTTTTCAATTATTTTACTAATTTTTATAACAAAAGGGTTGTAAAGCAACACAGAGATTCATATGCATCATTTGTTAAACATAATAATTTATTGCGTCATTTTTCAATTACTGAAGAAGAATCATTAGCTAGAGTTAAATTTAATATTTTTAAAGTAAGAGGTATTGTATTTATGTAGCTTAAAATTTAGAAAATGCTGTAACTATGCAGTTTCCATGCTGCTAAAAAATATCATTTTTATTATATTTTTATACCTATATATATAGTATAATATTTTATTTTTATTTTTATTTTTAAACTGTATAACCAATTTGAAAAGCTTGATTACTTTTAATTTTTGTGCATCTAAATTGATATAAAAAGTACTTAAAACTAAAATCTAATATTTTATTACTAAGATTAAAACAAAAACTTATAGTTTTGTTTTAAGATAAAAAATATTATAAAAGTAAATTTTGGTATTTAACTTACTAATTTTTTTTATCATTAAAAATACTCTTACCTTTATTATATTATTATTATTTTTTATCTACAATTATTAAAAGCTGCTATTATTTAACTACTTTTAAAATATTTACTTTGAATTTAAAACTAATTAATTATAAGCTTATAAATATTTATTACTTAATTATATAAAATTATACAAATTAAAATTTATAAATTAAGTTTAATAAAATTTTAAAGCTAATATTAAATAAATACTAAATATATTTAATAATAAAATATTTAAGCTTTTATATAATTATTTAAAAAATATTAACTATATTTAAATTTTAATAATTATAAAGTTATAATATTTAAAAAATAATAGTATTAAAAACACACTTTAATAAAGTATAATATAAACTATATTTTTAAAGTAAAAAAAATTAGACTAAATTGCTATAAGTTTACTAATATTAGCTAAAAATACTTATTAAATAAAGTATATCTTAAAAGCAAATCTAATAAAAATTAAGTTAATAAATATATTTTACTATTTTAATTTAAATTTATTTTTCTTATTAGTTTTTTTAACTTAATTTTTTTTAGTTTTAATAGTATAATAATAATAACTACTAATTAAATAATTATAAATGGCTTTTAGTAATTTATTTATATTATTATTATTATTATTATAAAAGAAATATTATAATTTTAATTACTTATTTAGTATTTAATCTTTTTAAATATCTTAGCTTTTAAATCAAAAAGTTTAAGTATTTTTTTACTATTATTTATTTATATATAATTATAACTATTATTATAAATAAAGTAAATAATTATAGCTTTTTATATAATTATTTACTAAATTTTAATTTTTATAAAAATATTTTTATAAAATAAAGCAAAAAATATATATTTAATATATTTTCTAATTTTAGTTTTTTATTATTTTTTTAAAAAACTTTTATAATTAATAAAATTTTAAAATTAGCTAAAATACTAACTAAATAAATAATTTACTACTTTTAGAAATTAAAATATATATATGCTAATAAAATTAGTTAAAAATATAAATATAAACATAAGTATTTATTTTATACATATTAAAAAGCTAATAATATTTAATAAGCTTTACTAAAAGTTATTTAATTTCTAAAATTGTTATAATGTAAAAATATTAATAAAAATATATTAACTATTTATAATAAGTTTATATTTTTAAATTTAGATATATTAAAAAATATTTAAAAGTTTTTAAAAAATAAAAATTTAAACTAATTAGCTTAATAATATAAATAATATAATAAATTTTAAAATAATATTTTTTTTTAAAGTTTTATATTAAAATTGATAAAATATTTATATTATTTAAATAAAATTTATACTAAATTTATATTATAATTATAATCAAAATTTTAAAAAAAGTATATATATTATTAAATTACTTTTTTAGCATTTGAATCTATTTTTTATAGCTAAAAGCTATTAAGTTTAAATTAAAACTATTTTAAATAAACTATATAGCTATTTATAAGTTTTTAAATTAACTTTATTAGTATTTTACTTTTTCATTATTTAAAAAAGTTATTTAATATAACTTTATAAATTATTAGCATTTTATTTTTTTAGTATATAAATAATACAAATTTATTATAGCTTTTTTTAATAAACTATATATAATTTTTTATTATATAAAAGATTAATTAAAATATTTAATAATATTATTTTATATACTTAGTATATAAAAGCTTAATATAATTTTAAATTATTATAGTAATATAGTAAATAATATAAAGACTATATTTTTATACTTTGTTATTATATAGTAAAGTTATATATTAAAATAGCCTAATAATTTTTAAATAATTATTTGAAAACTTAAAATAAAACTATATATATTATAGTTATACTATAAAAATATTAGTACTAAAATTATCTTTTATATATATTAAAAGCTTTTTTTTAATATGTTATGTATTTTTTATACTATTAAAGTATAATTTTAATAGTTAACTTTATTATTACTATATTTAATAAACTATACTAAATTATATAATTAATATTTATAGCTAAAAGCTATAAATATTTATAATTTTAATTAAGCTAATAAATACAATTCTTATTTTTATAGCTATATTACAAAAATATTACACTTATTAAATTTATATTTATATATATAGTAAGGCTATATAAATTTAAATAATGTTATCTAACTAGTTAAAATACTTATTTAGTATAAAAGCTTTATTTTTAAGCTATACTAACTATTTTTTCAAATTATTTTAATAATATAGTATAGTATTAAAATATAATTTTAATACTTTTTTTAGTTTAAAAACTATTTAAATTTTTTATATTTAAAAATTTATAAAAAAATAAAAGTATAAGCTTATAACTTTATTTTACTATATTTAGCTAAGGTTTATACTTTTT
>JAWQFY010000636.1:0-24548 GCA_037055185.1 Capillidium rhysosporum | reverse complement strand
AAATTTTGTTTTTAATTTTTTATTTATGTTTAAATATGTACTATTTTTAATTTTTTAATAGAGTGCAGTACTTTCGAAAGTACTGTACACCTTTTAAAAAATTTAAAATTTAAATAACTTTTAGTACACAAAACTAAAAGTTAAATAATTTATAAAATTAATTAAATATATTTTAAATAATTTATATTTTAATTTTTATGCTTTTTTATCGAGTATTTCCTTTTTTATTATATTTTTAAAATTGAAATCAGCTACTTTAAAAAGTAGCTGATTGCCTATTTAGTTTATACTTATATCTATAATATAATTAGCTAAAACTTTTAAAATATCTTTAAATTACTTTTATAAATTTATCCAGTTAGTTTAGTTTTAGACAACATTAGTATTAGATTAATAGTAGGTTAATATTTAGAATAGTTAGTATAAAAAAATAAGAAATAATATAGTAAAAACAAATAACTAATAAAATAAAGTCAATAACTCAGCATATAGATAAGAAGTTAAAAGTGAAAAGTAGTTATATATCAGATAGTCCTATTAAGAATCAACCTTAAACACTAGTAAATAACTCTTTATTATAATATAAAGTATAGACTAGTAATTATGTAAACACTTTTGGGTTACCATAATAGCAAAACTTTATAATTTTTAAAAAACCTTTAAAATTTTAGGTACTATAATATATATGTTAATTACTAAAAGCAGTATACCTTTTTAAAGAGTACTTAACTTTATATTATAATTTTATTTTTAAATAAATGAAAGAAGTTTAAGTTAATGAATTCTATTTATTTAGTTTTATATAAAGTAAACAGTTAAATAGTAAAAAAATTTCTTACTCCAAAAAATTCTAAAGCTTAATTAATTTAAATATATAAAGCAATATATTTTCTTAATTATTAAAGTAATAAAATTCATAATTTAGATAGGTCCTTTTTCTTTTTAATTAACATTTGATAAAAAAATTTATTATATCCTATATTTAATCTCTTATAGCATTTAAAATAAGATTTTTTATAAAAATTATTTTAAATATGATGTATATATTACTTTTCTATTATTGTAATTGGATTTTTTTTTTATTTAAAAATATTTAGTCAATATTTATTATTAATCAGAAACAGTTCAAATTATTCTTATACTTTAGTTAATGTATCAGCATATCTAAATTTTTAAAAAGTATATAATTAAAAGCTTGGTTTGATTTTCTAAGAACTTCAAGCTTTCTTTACTTTTAAATTCAGTTTTCTTATAATTTTCTATTCAATTAATAGCTTATTAGTATAGATCCCTATTAAAGCATTATTAAAGCATAGTTTTAAAAGATAAAAGGGCTCTAAAATAGATATTTGAAATATAACTAACTTAAAATATTAGTGGAAATTGCTAAGTCACTATATTATATATTTAGCAAGTGTCTGAATAATATTTTTAAAACTTAAAAGCTCAAACAAATATATATTTATTCATATGTATAAAAAAAATTAATAATAATTTTGAGTCTTTATATTATATATTATTGACTATTATCTTCCCAGTATTTATTTCTTTCCTATCAGAACTAAATATATCTTTAAAATAATCAAAGGCTGCTATTAATGCAGGTTTATAAACTTTAAGTAGTTTACCATTCTTAGTCCTTTAATTGTTTTCAAATTTTATATTCTATATCACAGTTAAAAGCTCTATTAAATAATAAGCTTTGTGTTATCAGTAGGGCAGTTTTGAAACAAATTGCCTAAAAAATCAATAGTAAATTTATATTTCTTAGGGTTAACAAGATTATATTTTAAAAAATTAATTTTAAATCTATATTAAATTTATTAAAGAATAATATTTTCTAATAAGTTACATGTTGAACTGATCTAGTTATCATTTAATTATATTGTATTTTTAAATGGAATATTCAAATTTACTAAATTTCCAATCCCTTTAGCTTAATTTTGTACATTGTAACTCTCTGAGATAAATTAAAGCCTTTTTACCTAAATTACTTGAAAGATTCAATAAAATATAAACCAACACATTATATTACTTCTGTTAGTAACACTTATTCTATTGTATTTAACCTTATAAGGAATGTTTAATATTATTGATTAGTACTCTTATTATAACTGCATACTTATTTTACATGTATCTACTAGCTTGGTTATAAATATTTTGGTAGATAGTTTTTCAAAGTTTCCATACAAATACTACAGTGATCTCTTGGTATAACTGATGTTAAAAAGCTAATTAACTTGGTGGTTATATCTACCATATAGCATATCAGCCCCATCATCCACAGCCCAACCACCAATCTAAAATTTATAAAAGTTGTATTTTTGGATTTTTCCAAAATTAGAATCCTTATAGAAACACTATAATCCAAAAAAAAATTACGTTTCAATTTCAAGTTGGCTTCACATACACAAAAGGATTAGCCAAAGCTAGCAATCTTTTTTAAAAAAGTATAACTTCACCCACATTCAACCACTTACAAGGGCTATCAATCTCTCAATAAAAAAATATAACTTCAAGCTCAGAACAGAATGAAACGTGGGTTGCTCATAGTATTAGAAGGTTGTGACCGAGTAGGTAAATCCACTCAAGTAAACCTACTCCTTGATTATTTTCAAACTATAAACTTACCTGTACAAGTCCAAAAGTTTCCAGGTATTTATAAATTCCAATCTCCCTTCCTCTCATCTTAAAAAATATCTAACTTTCAATTATTTCTACATTTTCTTAGCTCTATTTATCTTTTAAACTAATAATTTTAATACAATATTTTAGATAGAACTACCGAGTTAGGTACAACTATCGATAAATATTTGAAAGGTCAACAGGATGTAAACCTACGTTCGATCCACTTATTATTTTCAGCAAACCGCTGGGAACTTATAAATTCCATACATCAAAAGTTATCTCAAGGTATTAATGTCATAGTAGACAGGTACGCTTATTCGGGGGTAGCTTATACCAGTGCAAAAGTAATATTTTTGTTTCCTTCCGTACCAATTTTGGATTCTAAACATTACTTTTTTGATTCTAGGGAATAGATCTCAATTGGTGTAGAGCTTGTGATAGTGGTTTACTGACACCCGATCTCGTAGTTTACTTAGATATCAACCCTTCGATATCAGCTAGTAGGGAAGGTTTTGGTGAAGAAGTTTACGAAAATATCGAGTTCCAGAAACTAGTTTATCAACAGTTTGAAAAGTTAAGAGATGAAAGTTGGAAAGTAAATAATCTTTTGTCTCATTATTTTAAACTTAGGTTTGGTTTTTATTTTTTAGGTTGTAGATGCTAATCAGACTAAAGAAAAAGTCTTTTTGGATATTAAACAAAGTTTGGAACCGAAGTTGAAACAAGTTGGAGAAGGTGGACTGGAAGATTTGAAGTTCAATTTATGGCTATAAACAACTAAAAATAAATTAACACTTTAAAACAAAACTTTATTAAATGGATAATTTTAAGGTAGTTTAGGTATAGTAATCAAACTCCCCCTAACTTTCTTATTCTTCTTCTTAACTTTCAAGTTATTAATTAAACTTGGTTGCACCATGTTTTTAGAACTAATAGTATCGAATTCCCCCTCTTTAGCATTCAAATTATATGGTAAAGAGCCTCTCCTCTTCAACTCGGTCGTCTCTACCTCATCCCTACAATCATCAGTAATACGTTTAGGTATTTGTGATTTCGCTTTTCGCATATCGGTACCATAAGAAGTAAAGCTTGGAAGTTCGCTAGCTTGTTGGATCGGTGATTTAGTTTTAGGTACTGATCCAATTATTACTTGACTTCCAATAGATGCTAATTCGCTCGTACCGATGAAACTAGTACTGTTTAGTATAACTGAGCTACGAGCACTATTCAGTAAAGCTATAGGTACGTCATCGCTATCCGCATCTGATTGGTTACCCATATCAGTCGTTTCACCATTATCGACCTTATTCTCTACGTCAACTAACTCACCATTTTGGACTGGTTTGTAACCTTTTATCGAATTTAAAGCATCGGCATCCTTCTTAATAATTAATACTGGCACCACAGCTAAATCTTTAAATACTGAAGTAGTAGTGAAAGTTGAAGGTTGGTTCTTTAAATTACAGTTTAATTTATCGGTTGAATCTTTTATACCTTTCAACTGCTCTTGTTGCTTGATTTCGTACTGTACTTTCTTAATCAAATCTACCGATTTCTTCTTAGTTAAAGTCAACTTCGGTTTCACAGCATCTTCAACCTGTACCATGGTAGTAGTAAACACTTTAAGCGGGGTAGGTGCTACACCCACCGGTTTTAAAAATGGCATATTATTCTTAACTACTAAAGGTATCACTTCGACTTCACTAACTTTAGTAGTACTGTAAGCAAGGATTAAAGTTGGTGGCTGGGTCAAATTCGTGCTTAGGAAGTCTACCGGCAGTGGAACTTTAGGATCTTTAAGTGTAGTAGTCGGGGGGTTAGGCTGGTTTAGGCTAGATAATGGATTAACATCATCCGTCGTAACTTTGGTAGTGTTACAGGTAGGCGATAAAGCTGGTGGGTTTAATTCGGTATACCGAGTAATATCCAAACTCAACTTCGATTTCGGTTTAGATCTGTTTAAGTCATTTTTTCTGGTTCGTTCAAGTTGGTTTGGATTCGGTTCGAGTTGAGTATTAAACTTAATTTTGTCTTTCAAATCTAAATGTGGTACAATTTCATCAGTTGAATTACTTTTATCAAAGTCGGGGTCATGTTCAATTTGGCTGCTAGTTAATAAAACTTCGGCTTGTTTAACTTTTTCGTCAGATTCTTTTTGAACATCTTGATCAAATTTTTCAATCATACTCTTATCTGATACTATATCGGATTCAGGCGTTTGATTAAATGTATCTGTAACCAAATATCTGTTACGTCGGATAGCCGGATTATGTATAACTTCTTCGACTGTAGGTGTAACTTGGTTATCAGTTAACATTGCTTGGTTTTCTGATTCCAATTGAATAGCTTGAATTGCTTCTCCATCTATACATTTATTCGTTCTATAAGTCGTAGTCTCACTACTTTCTCCTTTAGTAGTTACACTATCGTTCGAAGTGTTAATTATAGATTTCGATTTGTTGATATTCTTGTTTTCAATAGCCTCCATACTGTTTCCAATTAAATTTACAAACGAAGGTGGGATGTTTGGTAAAGTAATAAGTTGATCTAGTTCATAAGTCGATAAAACAGCTATCGATTTAGGTCGTGGTTTAACGTCCAAATTGGCTTTAGTTTCCTCTTGAGCTGTAAACGACTGTGAGTTGGGGAAATCGGTAATTTGTTTCGATTTAATACTAATTTCCAATTTACTTAATGAGGCTTCACTGTTGTTGGGCGCAATGTTAGTATCGGATGGTAAAACAGTTAAAGATTTAGGTCTAATTATACACTTGGATTCGTTATACTCCGGTACGTTACGGAACATAGGTAAAGGTTTAGTTTCATCCTTAATGCCGGAAGTTTCAACTTTTTCTGATGATTTTTCCGTTTCAAATCCATCATCATCCGAATCTGGTGATTTCGGACCTTCGATAAGTATTTGATGATGTTTATCTTTAAGTATAAAGGGATTGACGTCAGCTATTGTAACTTTATTCGATTCAGAAGATAAATGAACTGGTCTACTTTTACCTCTCTTGTTTCGGGTGTTCAAAATTGCATTTGTACGACCAGTTCTACTCATCTTTCTACTTACAGATTTACGACGTATGATATTAGTACGTTTAAGAGCTTTGCTAATACCCTTTACACCTTCCTTACCGCTAATCTTGGCGATGCTACCATTAGTATTAGATTCCGATCCAGTTATCTTTTCAAATTTAGCAACTATCGACGGTACTTTAACGTTGTTCGAAGAATTCGATTTTGTACTGGAATGTAAACTAGGTGTCGAACCATTCTTTTTATTATCGTAAACGTTCGGGAGTTTTTGGATAGATGTAGCTTCATCTTCGACTACTTTAGGAACGCTGTGTATTTTAAAATGCTCTTTACTGTTGCTGCGTTGTTTACCATCACTCCTAGACCTACTCGTCAATCCTAAGTTACTGGGTTGTCTACTTAGGTTAAATTCATTACCTAACATATTTTCATACTCGTAGCTGTTAGGTAAAAGTACTGGTTCAATAAACGGTGAAGGGGGTAAAGGCAGTGGCGAAAGTGGTACTGGTGACAGGGTTATTTCATTAGCTTCATTCTCCTCGTTGCCACTGAAGTTACCTATTGAATTGACAGTCATAGGAGTTTTCGGTAATACCGGCGTACTACCAGGTTCTGAGTTGGTAGCCGCTAAATCGGGTAGAAGTTTAGCTGGTGCAACAGTTGCCGATGAAACTTGATCTACCACAGCACTCTTCAACGAATCCCTGTCCCAGTACCCCGTATTTAAAGAATCAGCTCTCAAACTTAGGTTAAGTTTAGTCGGTGCGACGGTTTCCGGTAAAATATGACCTACCACAGCATTCTTCAGCAAAGCACTATCCCAGTACTCCGAATTCAACGAATCCACCTTCAAATTTGAGTTCGAACGTAAGCTAGCTCGATTACTGCCCATCGCCAATTCGGGCCTTAGATCAGAGTCAACCGTACCCAGAGCTATTTGTTTTAGAACCGTTGCAGTTGTGGCGAAATTCGTACCTTTCTCATTTATACTCTCATATACTTCACTTTTTGTTAAAGTTATTGCTCTTGGGCTATTCGTTGGATAGATACCTTCTTCGTCTAATATATTCCGATTGACTATATAAGGTATAATACCTTTCAGTTCGAAATCATCCTTGACGTTCAAGTATAAAATGAAGTTCAAACAGGCCATCACAAAGATAACAATTAAAAAACAAATAGCGTACCACTTGTCTCCTATTGACATTGCACCTAACCTATTTACTTTATATAAGTATAAATGTAATTTAAGTTTTGATTTTACACTATGTAGGCTACGATTAAAAATAGGCTGTTAGCAGCGGTTTAACTTTAGTATATTTTACCTAATCCTCGACCGAATGGCTTCAGTAGCGCATTGAAGCTACGTTTATACGCAAATTGTAGATCCCTAAACTCTAAGCATAAGAAGAATAGGCTGGTTAGGCTATATACAGGATGTTAGTCACCATATACTCTTAATAGTACTTTAAAACTTACTACTGGTACACTGTCACCGTAGTTAAAGCCATGAAAACTACCGGATTCATACCAAGCATATCTAAATTTATATCGATATAATATACTTTTATCGACGCTGATATTACGTTTATTATCACGAATATCAAGTTGAATATCGAAATGAATACGCTTACTACTATATTACTAATACCACTCATTCCCACTAGCACCTTTATTGTAAATTAAAAGTAACTGAATAGTAAAACGTAAGTTGATTTAAATTAAATTTGTAAATACTTCGACACTGTTATCCTTATAACTTATTACATTATAATTAAAACTAACGTGTGTACCTTTGGAGCAAATCTATAGTGAAGTAGATCTTATATTAAACTTTCACATTACGTTCGTTTTAATATATTATTTACTACCAATATTTGCATTGTATAATTTATGTATAGAACGTGATTGTACGTAGGTGAACTTTGTAAATCGGTAGTTTTCATGTTCATGTTTTTTAATTATTTGAGCTTGGAATTGTAAAAAAAAATTAACGGTGTTCTGTAATTGGTAATATTGGAATTTTGAAATAAACAAAAGTTTTGTTGAAACTGGAAAATGGGGTAGCGCGTTTGAAAAATTTGAGACATGCGTATGAAAGTATTCTAAGCAGAACTTAAAGACTAATATTAGAAGTTGAACAATGTGGTTGATCACTTAGAGAAAACATATTAATTAGTGAGAATCGGGAACGATATTCGAACAGTTATCAATTAGTAAAAGACGTTTGAATTTATCACTTTTATTAATAAAGTTAGCTAAAAAATATAATAGAATAATTTTAATTAAAAACAAATAAGTAATAAAAAGCAAGTGATTTAGATTTAAATTGTAAATTTTCATTTTTATAACCTCAAAACCTTACAAAAACACTTTTATTTAAAATTAACAAATTCAACCGTTTTTATTTTTTAATTTAAAAAGCTATTTTTAACTTAATTTGGTTATAACTGCAAAAATTATACCGTTTGACTACAACAGCTTTAAAGAAAGCATCTTGGTTAAAAATAGTAAGCTCAACCATTTTTTACTAATTGAAAGGAAGTTAAATTTATTTAAACGAAAGAATATTTTTGGCTTTTAACTTTTTATATTAATTTGATCCAAATATAAATTAAAAAATAAAATGTAGTTTTTATAAACTTTCAAAATTAGATTTTATATAAAGAAATTAGTATCTTCTTTAAAATAGTATAAGCAACATGTACATTAGAGAATTCAATTTATAACATAGCTTATAGCTACCAAACTATTTTTTTTAAAAGGTACAAACAAAATATAAGTTATTAGTAAATCGTTTATATATATTTCTTATTAGAATATCTAACTATATAAAACTTAATTAAGATGTAATTGTAAAATCGATTTTATTTAGGTATAATTTTGTATGAAATTTATATTCGATTGACGTTAAATCACAAATTATGACCTAAAAAAACAATTTTAAACTGAAGTCTTTTTTTTGTCTTTTAGAAGCATGTTTTAAAAAATTGAGATAAACTACAGACGGTTAATCGATTTAATTTATCTCTTATATATTGGTAAATTCAAATGACACGTATTCTATAATCACTTCAAAGAATCCAAGTTTTCTCAACTTTAAATTAAATCTACTTTTAGTTTTGTATTTCGATGACGCTGCATCTGAATAGGGTCTCTATTTCGTTATCTAAACATAATTTAAAAAAATGAAAAGATCCGAGGGTAGAAAATCGAAACAAAACCAGTTCAAAATACTAATTTAAATCGTAGAGTTATCACACCTTATATTTAACATAGATTTCACCGACACTTTTGAAGCTTAAAAGCTCAATCAGCACGTTATTTATTTCGCTTATATAAAAGAATTTAATAACAATATCTAAATTCATTTAATTAAATTCATTAACCACAACTACCCCAGCTTTTTATTATACCATATCTAAGTTAAACGTACCTTTATTATGAGCCCTAGATGACTTGTAATTGTTATCTCCATCAACTTTTTTCATCTTTTCCAAGTATAAACTCAATATCACAGGTGTAATTGCACAAAGAGCTGAACTTAAAGGTACTAGTAAAACAGTTCTGTTTCGAATTGTTTAAAATATCGAGAACAAATTCATAACCGTATTTAAATTTCTTTTCAGAGTTGACAACGTTATTTTTAAACGCTCTCTACAACACTTCTATCGTAAAATTTTAATCACGTTTTTGCCTTATTCTCCGAATTGAAGTCAACTGGCCCCATTAAACTTCGTTTATCCGAAACAAAAATCATCTCAAATTGATTTATTGAGTATAATGTTCCAACGATTCCAAAATTGGATTTTAAAATAGTAAAATATTAGATGACAAAAATTAATCAAATTACATTTATTTTATAAATTTATTAAAAAAAATCTATAAAATGGGTTCTATATATCCATAACTTTTATTTTTAGTTATGGTATATAGTATATATTATAAAGAATTTAATTTTTATAAAGTATAGTTAACAAAAATAGCAATAAAAAAATTACTTTTCAAACTTAGTAAAACTTTGATTCTATTTGAATATCAAGTTTTAAAATTTTGGAATTTTTAACAGCAAATTATTTTAGAATATATTACAAATTAATATAAAATTATTATTCCAAAGCAAAGTAAAGTACTATACTATTTATTAAAATGTTTTATTTTAATAAAATCTTACTTTATAAAAAAGGAGTTAATTTTATATAAAACTTACTTAAAAAGCTTACAATATCTAATAATTGATACATTAAACTAGCTTTATTCTTTATTTCATAATAATATTTACACTTTTTATTTTTAAATTTTAAATTTTTTTAAATGGTCTATTTATATATCTATATTAAGAAAAATATAGAAATATATAGTGCTAGTTTTATACTTATTGTTATACTTATTCTGATTATTTTTTCTAGCCTATTTTTATATAAAGGTAGAAAAATCCTCTTTTAATAAAATATTGTTATTTTTATCTAAATTATTAATATTGATTTTAGTTTATAAAATATTTTAAAAAAATAAAAGTATAGTTAAGTTAAATTTAATATTGCAAAAAATAAAGTAAATAAAAGTATAGTATAAAGAAATAAATTAAACTAGCTAAATTATTAATAATAAAATAATAAATCTATATATAAAATATATTTAATTTTTAATAATTTTTTAAATATTTAAAAATAATAAAATAATAATAATAAAAAATTAAATTTAATAAAAATTTAATATTTTTAAATATTTTATTTTATAAATATAATTAATTATTTATTTATCAATTACTAATTTTGCTTATTTTATTAATTTATATTAAAAAATTAATAATTATAAATTTTTAATACTTAGTAAACTATTATATTAGTAATAATATTAATATAAAAAAATATTTTAATTTAACTGTTTTTAAAAAGTAAAATTAATTTAATTAGTAATTAAAATTTTGATTAAAATTAACTATATTACTAAATAAATATAATTTAACTAATAATTTTATATATAGCTAAATTAAAAATTAATTATATAGTAGTAAAATGATAATTAATACTAAATAAATTTAAATTATACTTAAATATATTAACTTAATTTTAAAAATTTTATATAGATAAAATAAGTAATTAATATTATTTAAATTTTATTTTTATTTTATACTTTATATTTTTATTTAAACTTTTTAAAATTAAAAATTAAAAAATATAAAGTTTTATTAAGTTTTAAAAAAAAATTATTCTACTTTTTTTAGATATTTAAAAAGCTAAAAAGTATTTATATTATTAAAAAATAATTACTAAATTTAATAAATTTTAATTATAAAAGTATAAAGTTTACTAATTATATTTATATAATATAATAAGTTATAATAATTTTAATAAGTTTTAAAAATAGTATATATATTTTATATATTTAATTAAATTTAATAATAAATAATTAGTATTTACTTAATTTTTAAAAGTTATAAAAGTTAAATAGTTATAATTAAATTATAAAATCTACTATAAATACTAAATTAAATAAAAGCTTTAATTTAATAGCATTATTTATAATAATATATTGTTATTATTATTAAAATTAATTTGATTAATAGCTTAAATTATATTTATATATTTGTAAATTTATAAAATAAATTTAATAAAAATTTTGTTTTTAATTGAAAAATTAAATTTTTAGTTTTATTTTTATATAAAACTTTAATAAAAGTAAATATAAATTAAAATATATTATTTATTTTTAACTACTTTAATTATAAAATAATAAGTTACTATTTTATTATTATTTATACCAACTTAAATACTTAAAACTATTTATTGGCTTTTTTATAATATAGTATAAATATAATATATAATTCTTTAAAAAAAGTATATTAGCTAATATTAATAAAAAATAAGTATATTAAGTTAAAAATTTAACTAATTAAAGTAGAAAAAAAGTTGATATAAATTTAAATAAAGTATATTATATATATATTAAATATTAAAAGTTTTATTTAAATTAATTTTTATAATTAAAGCTTATTTTATAAATAAATAAATTTATTTATTAATTAATTAAAGTATAAAAAACATTTTATATATATAATTTTAATTAACTATATAGTAATTATAAAAATTTTAATCTAAACATTTAAAAAAGCTATATTTAAAATTATAATAAAATATAATAATTTTATTAATTTTAATAAGTAATTTTTTTTAAATTTTTTAATTTTTTAAATTAAATAAGTTAATATAAATAGAATAAAATAGTATAAAATAAAAATAGTATTTATAATAAGTAAAAAATATTATTTAGTATATATGTATAATAAGTTATTTTTAAAAATAGTTAAATTAAAAAAAAATTATTAAATAGATAATAAGCTATTTTTAAAAGTAGTTAATTTTGAAATTAAAAAATTATTTTATTATATAGTATAGTTATATAGCTAGCTTTATAGCTAAAACTATTTAAATTATAGCTTTAAATATATATTTTACTTTTACTATAAGAAAATATAATACTATATATATATATATTTTAATATTTTTAGCTTATATTTTAAATATCTAAGCTTGCAGTTAGTTTAAATAAAATGTAAAATTATAATACTTTAAAATATAATTTTAGTAATACTTTATATAATAAAGTATTAATTTAAATTTTAAAATAGCTAAAATATTAACTTAATTTATTTAGCTTTATTAAATAAATTTAATTTTTAGTATTTAAAACTTTTTTTTATACTATATTTAAAAAAATATAACTTTATAATAAATAATACTATTACTATTTTTATATAATAAAATAAAGTTATAAAATTATACTTTTATTTTTTTAGTATAGCTAATATATATATATATATATATATATATAATTTTTAAGCTATAATATATTATTAAAATAATTAGAAAAAAAGAAATAATATAATTTAAAAATAAACTTTTAGATTAAAAAAGTATATTAACTATTTAAATAGCATTATCTAAATTTATATAAATAAATATATTACTTTTATAATATAGTTATATATAAAAAATTATAAATATTAATCTAATTAAAACTATATATATTTTTAGCTATAAGCTGAAAATGTTAACTATATATATTATAGCTTATATTAATTTAATAACTTTAAAATCAATTTTTAATATTATATTTGTTTTATATAGTAGAAAAAAAACTAATAATTTATAAAATTATAATAAGCATCTCTTTTTAATAAGGTAAAAAAGCTAAATATTAATAAAGCTAACTTAAAAAACTTAGCTTTAAGCTAAAAGTTCTAATAAAATAATTAGAACTTAAAGTTTATAATTAAAAGCTATAGATTATATAAGTAGATATTTAAAAAAAAATATATAAATATATATTTTTTAAAATTGCTATAATAAAGTTTTTTTAATTTATATAATATTTAATATATATATTATTTAAAAATTAAATACTTTAAATATATTTATTTATAATTTTTATTTTAATATAAATTTTTTTAAAAACTAAATTTATACTAATACTTCAAATTTTAATATATTATTTATTTTTTAAAAAATATATTTAACTTGTTAAAAAAATATAATTTATAATATATATTATATATATAAGTATTAATAGTATATTAAAGCTAATATATTAATTTTTTAAAGTTTAATATTTTTTTTTAAGTTTTAATTTATAGTTAAATTTACTAATATAATTTTTATAAAAATATTCTTATTGTTTAATAGCAAATTACTTTTAAAAATAGTATACACTTTTTAAAAAAACTTAAATATAAATAAATTTTTGTAAATTTTAATAAAATATATATTATTCTATAATTTACATTTGTTAAATAGATTTGTATAATATATTTTTTATTTTTAGTTAATTTTAATTAAGCTTTTAATTTTAAAATTAACTATATTTAAAAGTATTTGATTATATATATATAGCAAGTTAAAACTTAATTTTAAAAAATTAATATATATACTTAACATTTTTAATTTAACTAAGTTTTTTACTTATTATAAATATAATTATTACAAAGCAATCTATATAGTTTTATTCTAATTTTTTGAAAGCAGCTTAGTATAAATATATTTATACAATGTTTTTTATACTGTAACTATAATAAATTTAAAAAAAGAAGCATATTGAGAATATATGTTTCAATTAAAGTTTTTAAGCTTAAATCAATATAAGGAATTTTATACTCTAATTTAAATTTGTATAGTATTTTATCATTCAAAATCAAACTTTTAAAATAAATGCTCTTTTTACTAAAAGCATAACTTAACTACAATATATTAAATAATTTATATTCTTTATAAGCTTACCTACATAAATAGTTATATTTGAACTATATTATAGATGATAGCTCCCTTAGTATCTAACATTACATTTCAATTATGAAAACTTTCATTTAATGTCTTAATTACAAGCACCATAAAGCCTTTAATACTAACTGCCTTCCTAAAGTTTACTTCCTAATTTTTTATATATTTACCTATTAATTTGTACCTATACTATTCTAGTAAAGTAGAATTTAAACATGAATTTATGCTGATAAAAGTTGAACAAGGTCATTGGCTATCAATTGTCATTCTAGATTACTTGTATATTAAAAGAATATAAAGCACTCTGTTAATAATAATATTTTATGATAATTTAAATAAGAGTGAGTTGTAAGTGTGTCATTTAATTTTTATTATTATATTTAATGTCAATAAAGTTCATTCAAAAGATAAAAAGTACTCTAAAAAAGATGTAACAATATCGATATTTTGCTAGTAAAGTAAAAAACGCATTTAAATTTGCAAATAAAAAGTTTAATTATATATAGAAAAAGATACAGTCATTATATTGTTTAACCAACCAAAAGTTGAGATGTATTAAAGCAATAAAGACTCGATTGCGAAGATCAAAAATTCCTTTGAAGCCAAATTCAAATATTCTCTGATTTTCTTATCGCCGTTAACACCGTTATAGTTAGCTTTAATATCTTCTACAGCCCTGTTGTAAAGAGGACCTAAGATCGAGCTATGATAACAAGCTTGCAAAAGTTTAAAAGGCTCTGGAACTTTAAGTAGATGGTAACCTACAACTTCCAAAATCCTACAGAACCCATCCAGTTCCCATATCTTTGATTTTTCATAAATTTCTATAAAGTCGTCAAGTGAAACAATCTTAATAAAATCTACATCGATTTTGTTGGTATAGATAAATTCTATTATAAACTTTAAATTTTTAAATTGTATACCGGAGATTTGTAACACGCCTGTTTCTAATTCATCTAAGCCGGCGTTGAACATAGCTTCAAAGTAGGTAGAAGCAGCTTTCATAATACTTTTATGAATATAGATCACTTCGTCAATTACACCTGCTTCGTCGAAGTTGTCGACAATAGTACTTTTACATTCTAACTTTAGATCGGAAGTTATAGCGTCATTAAATAACGAATCTATTCTTAGCCTATCTGTTACAAAACTAGAAGTGAAAGAATGTAAAGGTTCAAAATTAAATTTAAAAAAATGAGATTGTCCAGTTGATTTAGGTATTGCGTCGTATTCTATTATAAAATATATTAGGTAAAAAAGTATATTCATATATATATACCAAAAAAAGCTACATTTTCTAATAAAATTGTATCGGAACTGTTACCAACCTCATTTTTAGGTAAAAAATTGAAAGTCCGTGTTGTCGTTATAGGCGCTAAATGTTCTATTAAAAAAAGTTAACGTTTAAACTATAAAACCTAGTTGAAGTGAACTTGTACTATAACTAATTTGTTCTTGTGGAAGTGAAGTTAAAGTACAATCGAATATAGTAAGCTTTTTATTTTCTTTATTGTCTTTTATATATACTAATATATACGCTAAAAAAGTTAAATTTTATATAGATTTAAAAGTGTACTTTTAGAATTCCGTGTCTTGTAGTTTATATATAGCGAAAATAAATCGTACTTTTTCATCTTGGTTATTGATATTGTATTCGCATCTGTAACATTTGTACTTAAACTCTGAACTGTCATCTATTCTAAAAATTAGGTTGATAAAGTAAAATTAAGTTTAAAATTTACATACATTATTTACTATAGCATTGATTCTATAAATTCTTGGAGAAAAAGTAAAAGAATCCAATAAAAAATTATGACGTTGTAAATGTTTAGTTTCATAAGCTTCCAGGATTCTTATTGTCTTACCCTTTATTTCAAAAAAAAGCATTATCGACTTTATAATAATGAAGTTTCTAATAAATATTTGTTTCCAACTAGTTTTTCTATTAGTTTTAGTTAAAAGTTATATCGAAACTGAAAAGGATCATAGTAATTATGCCGTAATCGAATCTTCTAAAGAGTACTTCATTATTTTCATTTCATTACTAATAAATTTAACAAATTTTAAACTTAAATAGGTATATAAAACAACATTTAAATTTAAGTGAAGAAGAGTTTAAAGATAAAGATCAAGTTTATTACTTATTTTATATTATCGATACGAATAAAGATCAGAAGTTAGATGGGTTTGAGATTATCCATTCTATCCATAACTCACAACTAGAAAAGAAAACTAAAGCCAAATCTGAAGAAAATAATAATGAAGTGGAAGTTTGGGACTTGGAAAAGTTGCAGGAGTGGACTGACCATGTATTAAAGGAAGATGATATCGATAATGAGTAAGTTTAATTATGAAAAAATTTACTAAATATTTCAATTTTTATATAGTGGTTTTATTTCTTTAGGTGAATTCTTAGCTTCACAAATATACCACCACCAAGCTGAAAAATCCGAATTAAACAAATGATTAAAAACAATACTTTAAAAAGTTATATAATTTTAACTTAATTATCTCTATACCTAAATTTATTCTATCGGTTGTTAAAAGTTCTTTTTACAGCGAAATCTTTTCTTGGTAAATCACCTGGTTTACTACCCAGTTTATAAGTCAAGTAAGGTAGAGTGAATTGATCCGGTTTGATTTTAGGGAGACCTAAAACTTGTCGGTTGTTTATTAAATTCTCACAGTTATCAAAGTAATAGTGGTATTCGGGTAAAGTGATATCACCTTTCACCATCAGAAGATTTCCTTTAGCTGTGTTCGTTAAATTGGTGTAGGGGATGGGTGTCAACATATGGAATTTTGATTGCTCTATATCTATAGCTCGGATTAAAGCCATCCCTAAGTACTGGTATTTGGTTAGGTCGAAGTATTCAAACCGATTTATATCTACTAACTTTGGTATATCAGCATTGCTACCAATATTATCAGTGGTTTCACCATTACTTTGTGTAGGTGTAGTGTAGTGAGTTAGAAACGAATCCTTAGGGGCGTAGATGGCGACTAAGGCACAGTTCAAAGCAAACATCACCTTAGATAGTTTACAGGGACTGTGTAGCAGCCACAGTTCGAAGTTTCTCCATCCAATTGGGAGAGGTGGTCGTAACGAAAAATTGGAAAAGTCCCATCGTAAAGGCAGTACGTCGAAGTTAGTGTTAACTTTTAGATGGAGATAGGAAGATATCATTAAGTTACGCCTACGTACACCAGCCGTTTTATCACTTGCTACAAAGCTATCTTGCTTGTAAGAAGGTATCTGTAAGTATTCCAAGCTGATATCGATTCCCGATTTATCTCCTATTAGAACCGGGAAGTTGATGGAAATAGAAGAAGCGATATGGTTTAAAATTTCTAGACCTTGACCTTGAACCCACCCACTTGTATTTATCAATAAAGGTGAATTAGGGAAGTTATTCTTTAACTCTTTAAAATCTAAAAATAGTTGATCGATCAATTTTATAGCTAAACTGGGACTTGATTTAAAAGTAGTTTCACCTAAGTAATAACACGAATATGACTGTCGCAGTTGGGTAAAGTTTGGACCTGAGTAGTATTTAGCATACATTTTAAATAGTTTTTATACTCTACCTAAAATAGGACGTTTGATTAAATGTAAACTTAACATACCGGGTGGGTTGAACTCAGTTTGGCCTGGATCTAAATTCAAGTAAGCTATACTTTCGTACCTAATAGAAATTTAATATACTCCAACAAAATAGATGTTACTTGTTCAACAGCGAATTTAAAAGTATTTTTAAAAATGTAGATTTTCCTTGATCTTTATGACCGAATGCAATAACATTAAATTCACTTTCAGTATCTAAATAAATTATAAGTAAAATAAAGTATTTCAATATTTACCTGGTTTAAAATTTAAAATATCTTGAATGATAGTATTGTAGTTATCTAAGTTAAGAGATGATATACCGTAAGTAGGTTTAACAACCTATTGATGGACAAGTTAATATACATGTAATACTAAAGTAACTGGTACCGGATAAAAACCAGGAATAGGTTGAAATAAAGGTTCGTTTTCCAATTTAAATATGTTCTTATAATTAGGATGTATATTACTAACTTTATTGAAGTTGGTAAAATTTAAACTTTCTAATCGTAAAACAGTATCGTATTTACTTAACCCATCCCAATTCTTTAATTCTTCAATTAAATTAGTGAGATTCGATTTATCATTAGTTTCATCAACATCGAAATCTCCTATAAATCTATTTTTAAAATTGAGATTAACTTCGTCTGCAACGATCTTTAAGATTGGATAAGTTTTTGCTGAATAGATATAATAATGTTTCAATTTGGTGGATTTCGGACTCTTTTTGTTAAAAGAACTCTTAAGTTGAAAGTTCGCTACTGAAGCTGTACCTTTCAATAAACTCACTTTTATCCCACCAACGAAGCATATTGACTTTAAAGAAAATGATTTTTAGAACCAAAATATGTTTAATATAATTACTTCATTATTTTTCAACCCAACCAACATATAATTATCTTTTATAATATACGTTTCAGGTTGAAAATCATAAGTTGATATAGCATCTTTATCTAAAATAGCTCTTCAAATAAAGAAATTTTAATAAAATTAACATTATTTGATAATTTACTTGCTGATTTCTGCATCTTTATGATTACCAAAGTTATTTAATTCATCTAGCTCAGATTCACTAAAAGGCTGTACAGGAGAAGTTAAATTTCCTAAGGTTAGCCCTTCATCTAAATTTTTAGATTGTGATAATCCTTGTTCTTGATCCATTTCTATTTAAGCTTTGATTTTTTCGATTAGAAACTTCGATATCTTGCTTGTATAACTATTAGAAATGTCCAATGTTTACTTTTAGTTTTCTTAACATCATGAAATTTTTTTAGCTCTTAAGTTTCACATCACCTATTTGACAAAAAGCCCTATTTTATTTATATTTAAACATTAGTATTAAGATTTTAAAATATTCTTACACCAATAAAATTTTTATAATTTAAACATTTATTTGTTTATTTATTAATTTTGATATTTAAGGCCAATAAAAATCATCATTATTAATAATTAATTTGATAATTTTATTATTCTTGCTAGTAAAATTAATAGGCCTATAACTTATAAACAAACATAAAGCTGCGCAATTACGTTGTATAAAAACAAATTAAAATTATTTTTGAAAACCTTAATCATCATGAGCAAAATATTCGAATGGGAGTTGGTTGAGACATTAAATTCGTTTGAAGGGGATTCCTTAATAGGTTTAGATAAATCTAAAGTAGAAGATAAGTTGCTCAAATCCCTTTATGATCTCGAAAATAAGATAAAAGAAGCACTCGAAGATGGGAGTAGTCAAACCTTGATTATCTTACATAGTTTCTATCCTTCAATTTTAGGTATTTTATTTGGTACATTTACTACAAAGTAAGTTTAAAAGGCTCTTTTAGTGAGCATAATTTTTAACATATTTTTTTTTAGAGGTTGGTTACATTACTTTGATCAACTTTACCACAACAAAGATCCTTCGAAACTAAATTTAGAAAATATACCTTTGATTAAAATGCAGGAAGTTCAAGATAAGCTTCATAGCTTGCTTTCCTTCATTCTTACTAAATTGAGTATTAAATTGAATAGTATCAGTAGTTTTTACTATCAAGTGGATGTGAATCATTTTCCGGTAAACTTTTAGTTTATATTATTTATCTAAACTTATTTTATTTTAGTCTTTTAAAGATCAAAAACTTTTAAATAAGACTATATGGTTAAAATCAAAGGTTATCAACAAAGATTCAAAAATTAAGTTATGTAAGTTTGTTGTTTTATGAACACAATCTGATTGTATTTTTAAATTTATAGCGGCTACTGAATACTATCTCTTTAATTTGATTTACTTTTTCAAATTTTTAGATAATGACGTAAATTTATATATTATTATATTTGTTAAACTTTTATAGGTTCAAGTTGTGCAAGATAAAAAGGACTTAAACAAAAATGATATTTACCTTCAACAGGTTGTCAAAGATATTCATTTTTTCATGAAGAACATTAATGAGAGTCATATAGATAACTTAGAAGTAACTCCTTCATTTATGACGTAATAGTGTTAGTATTTTATTTTTATTTAATAGTTGCCGATTTAGTAAAGATGAATCATCGTACTATTTGTTAATCCTCTCTGAGTTTTTCGCAGAAGCTTGGTTATTGATTGGTCAGAATAACTTTAACACTGCCATTTCACCATATAAAACTTTTCCTGGAGTAAATTTTAATATAAATTGCTTTGTAATAACGTTTTATGTATTCTTAGCCAAATGAAAAAACGATGGGACATATTCAACTAATTGGTGTAGTTCTCAACTACTTTATCTACCAAGGGAGAAGTTTAGATCCAATAACCGGTGATAAAGCTGGAGAAACCGATATTTTGAAGTAAGTTGTACAAATGTATTGCAACTTACAACGTAAATAGAAATACATATGTCTATATGGCACCCAAAATTTATAATTACTTTAAGCAGTACTTCAGTATTGAGCCAATAGGCCAAGATTTCATTTTGGTAATTTTATTTTAACTTATAGGTTTTAATAATTTTCATTTAAGGTTCTTGAAATCTTTTTGTTATACTTAAAACCCTGGGCCACCGATAATGACAGCTTTAAATGGTAGCTATTTTTACGCTCGATAATAGCAATAATCTAACTTTTTTTGAACTAGGAAAAATTACATTTTGGATAATTTTCTCTTCTACCAAGAGATATCTGCGATTATACTCAAGCGCATGTTTGAAGCCGAATTAATCTCACTAACTGTTGGTAAAGTTGTAAATTTTAGAATACTATTAACTCATTTTTAGGACGTACTGAAACCAAACGAAGTCTTGAAGAGATGCTCAAACTGTTATTAGACGTACTTTCGAATGCTGAATTCAATAATCTATTAAAAGAATGTAAGTATTTGTAATTTTAAACCAGTCTAAATAAGTAGTGAGTCACAGTCTCTCCAAGAAAGCGCCAGCGATTCCTCCCACCGCGTATACGAACTATAACTTCACGGCACGATTTGAGAATAAAAGGGAAATGAGCTTAGTCTATGACCCAGAACGCATCTCCGTCGCATTAGACCGACAGTTGGAGAAGTTTGAGGTGGAAGGGTTTCAAACTAGCAACTTATTTATCACTAAAAGTCCTTGCTTTGTAGCTTTTACTTAGTTTTTCATACTTAACTATATTTCTAAATTTAGCATGCCGAGCTCTACTTCCAAATTCAAAGGCAGATGCAGCATCTCGACCTCAAGTTACCCTCCCCCTCATTCGGTGACCCCGAGCCAATTACCCTTCCCAAGATCAGTATCTTAGAAATTGCTTCCAACTGGATTAAAACGCTAACCCACCCCAAGGAAGATACCAACAACGACTTCCGCCTCCCCAGTTTTATGTATTTCGATATACTCAAAGCTATGCGTAACACCTTTGGAGTAACTTTATTATTGTTATCATGCAATCTTATACGCGTTTTATTTATTTAGGAAGCAATAAAGGAAGAAAGTCCTGGTTACCCGACCAACCATCAAATTGCTACTGCTACAAGAAATTTACAAACTATCACACCAATTTTATGTTATAAAGTACCTTTACAGGAACAAAATATGTACCGGATGCCAGGATCTTGGGTAGAGTAGTCACTAAACTCTTTATTTTTTCTTGTCTAAATAGATCTCAGGAAAAAGCTAGACTTTAAAATCATGTATTGTATTTATAAAAATATTACTTAATTTGTAAACATTTGTACTGGCTTTTTTACTAGTCTGTTGTTACATAAAGTTTAAATTATTTAAATTGTTGGCATAGTTTTCCAAAGGATTTTGGATAATAAGTATCCTAGACTTAAAAAAAGTTGGTTTGTATTTTAAGCCTAGCATTTTAATTTTTAGAATTATTTAAGGTGAAATAAGCTGCTTTGTTTTGTAATACTTAATTTACTATAAACTACTTCTAGATTGGTAGTAGCAAAAGTGTAGTCTATAATCTGTTGAAAATTAAAATCTAAATCTAATATATATATATTGTTAATTTTTATTGTATTTATCTTTTTCAAATAAAAACTATTTAAAAGTATTAAATATATATAAAATTGTATCATATTAATTTTTACTGTAAATTTGAAACCTAGTTATAAAAATATACTCTATAATGGATCTTATTTATTATAGTTCTAAAAATAGCTAATTAAACTAAAAATAAGAATTTTTAACTTTTATCTCCAATATATTAAAGTTTAAAAATTTATAGTAGGCTAAAAATTAATAAAATAAAACTTTATAAGCTTTTATAAATTTAAAAGTAATATATTCTTTTAATATTATTTTGATTTAAATTATTTTATTTATTAAGCTAAATAGCATCTAATTTTTATTTATTTAATTTTATTATAAAAAATTTTACAATATTTTTTATTAAATATAAAACTTTAAAAAAAAGTTTATTATACTTTTTATACTTTTAAAACTAAAATTTGATAAAGTTTATTAATAATTAGATTTTTTATTTTTAATTATTAATTTTTTTAAAATTTTTTTTATTAATTTTTTAATAAATAAGCAAAAATACTAGTTATAATTATTTTTATATATTTTTAATTAGTTTTAAATATTTAACTACTTATACTACATTTTAGTTATTTATTTTTTTATTAACTTTTTTTTAAAGTATATATAAAAATATATAATAAACTATAAGTTTATTTAAAATTAATTAGAAAATAATATTAGTTAAAATAAAATATATTTAATATGTATAAATACATTTAATATTAATATTTTTAGCTAAAACTATTTAAAATTTTTATTAAAATAAATATACTATTTTAAAAACTTAATAATTAAAGTTTATAGTTTAAATAATAGCTAATATTTAAATTTTTACTAATAATTTTATAAAGTAACTATTTATATTATACTATATATTTTAAAAATATTTAAATATTTTATTATTTAACTAATATTTACAAAATAAAAAATTGTTATTAAATTTTATTAAATTTTATTTTTTATTTTTTATTTTTTTTAAAAATACTATATTTATTTAAAGTAATATTACTTTATAAAAAGTATATTATTTAAAAGTACTTTTTTAAAATATTTTTTTATTTTAGGCAGAATTTTTAATTAATTTAAAAAAAATTATTAAAGTTTAAAAAAAAAAACTTTATTTAAAATACTTTTATATAAAAAAATAGATTTCATTTTTATTTTTATATTTTTGTTAAATTATTTATAAATTTTAATTATAGCATATATATAAATTAAAAAAATTAAATTTATAGTATTTTAATATTTTACTAATAGTTACTAATTATAATATTTAAATATATAAGTAGTAAATATAATTATAATAATTTAATATATATATAAAATAATAGTTAAAAATTTAAAGCTTTAATATAATAAATAAAATATTTTTAAATATTAGTATTAAAATTTTTTATAGCATTTTAAGTATTTTATTTTAATTTTTACTATATAATTTATTTTTAATATAAATATAAATTTTATTTAGTACTAAAAATATAAATAAATATTAAATATTCTATTTTTATTTTTATTTTTTTAATAACATATTATTTTTATTATATTAATTAGTTTTATTTATATTTATAATAAAAATTACTTTTTATAAATATCTAACTATTTTATAATTTTTTATAATTTTACTTAAAAAAAATTAAAATTTTTAATATTTAAAATAGCTATTTTTATTTACTATTTATTTTATAATATTTAATTATTATTATTAAAAAATTTAAAAATTTAGCATTTAAAATAGCTACTTTTATTTACTATATATATAATTATTATATTTTTTTAAAAATATAGTTATTTTTCTAATATTTTAAATATAATAATAAAAGCTAAATAATAGCTAAAATAGGTCTAGTAGAAAAAATATTAACTAATAACTTAATTATAAAGAGTATTTAAAATATAAGATATAAGAAAAAATATAAACAAAAGGTTAAAAATAATTAGAATAACTAAGTAAGGCTTTTAAAATTTAGTAATATTAGTATAGCTAAAAATATATTATAAAATTAAGTATAAAGTATAAAAAAGTACTTATTTATATTTTAATACTTATTATTTTAACTTTATATATTAGTTCTAATAACTAATTTTATATAAATTTATTTATAAATTAAAGATTTATATATATATTATTTTTTTAAACCTTTTATTTATAAATTTTAGTATTTATTTAGTATTAATTATTGTAATTAAAGTTTTAATTTAGTCTTTTTAGTAAATATATTCTTTTATTAAGCTTTTTAACTAATAAAGTAAAAACTTATATAACTATTTATTTAATATTCTTTACTTATTACTATTAATAATATTTTTTTTATACTATTTATATTTTTATTTAAATTAATATATTAAAAATAATAAAAATATATAGCTATTTTAAATATATAGTTATTTTTTATTATTTTATAAATATTTATATTTTTTTATTATTTTATAAATATTTATATTTTTTTAATATTTAATATTTTAATATAATTACTTTATTTTTTTCTATAATAAAATTATTAGCTAATACTAACAAAACTTATTATAGCT